>PVKS010007489.1:33415-72727 GCA_004027875.1 Aplodontia rufa | reverse complement strand
TTTAAAAAAAAAAAAAATCACACAGTCTCAGGTTTTCAGTTATAGCAACAGAAAATTAAGATAACATCTAGTATGCATTTTTCCTGTGCCCACCCCTCATACACATAAATTATAAACTCTATGAAGGCAATAAATAAAATTTATAATTGGGTTCACTGTTGCATCCTTAGTATTCATTACAGTGGCAGAAATATAGCAGGAACTTGTTAAGTAATTACTTAAATGAAATATTTTATGTAAAAATATAGATATAATGGAAGAGCAAGTACAAAAATAAAATAGCTGCTTTAAGTATAAATTATTCAAGCAAATCAACAAATCTGAGCAAGTACTTGAGTGCACAGTTGTGGCAGAATCAATACAGTGAGTCCCCACATTATTCCTTTTCCTGCGGACACATTATCAGCTAAGACCAGGACCATGTTCTGGCCAGTGCTCCTCAAATGGGAATTTCTAGACAAATCACTTGAAATTTTTGTTAAAATATAATTCCTAATTCAGTCATTCTGGAACCAACGATTGCATATTGTTAACAGTCTCTCAGGTAAGAATGATGCTTCTACTCTGTGGACCACACTTGGAAGCTAGTTCTTTACGAAATCCTTTTCTTTTTTTTTCCTTTTTGAGAAAGAGGGACAGTGAGAGAAAGAGAGAGATAATCAATTTTATTTAGTTTTTCATATGGTGTTTGTTACTTGGACACTTCATTGTGAACATGGTGCTGGGGATTAAACCTACATCCACATGCATGCCAAGCAAGAGCCATAACCACCAAACCACCATTCCAGCCCTGACCAAGTCCTTTAAAAAGATCCCATGTGAGAGTAAAAATACTCCAATAGCAAAAAATGCATCTAACAACCAAATCATGGTTTCTAGTACCATTCTCCAACAGAAGGAACCAGGGCTTCTTGGAGAAATGCCTTATTCCAGCACTGGGGCAGAACATATGAGCCTGAAGGATCTTGTTATGCCAAATAGGTTTGCTGGTTTATGTCAAAGGGACAGAGCAGCCAACTGAAAGACTCCCAATGGTCAGTGCTAAACAATTCAAACCACAGAATACAGAAGTTATAAGCCCAAGGATAAAACATCTAAGAGTCCATGCTAGCTAATATAAATAAATGGGAAAGAAGAGACTGCTCTCCCATTCAAAAGAATTCCAAATAATTTATTTAGATATTCCACCCTCAAGGAAAGAGAAAAATTCTCCACTACTTGGTTTCAAGGTGTACTTAGTCGTCGTAGTAATTAGGGTTCTCCAAAGAGACACAACCAATTAGTTGGATGGATGGATGATACGAATAGACAGATGATAGATAAAGAGGGGATTTATTAGAGGAATTGGCTCACACAGTTCTGGAGGCAGAGAAGTCCAACGACACACTGTCTGTACACTGGAGTCCCTGGGATGCTGGTAGCATAGCTCTGTCCAAATCAGAAGACTTTTCAGAACCAGAGATGCCAATGGTATAACTCAGTCTAAAGACCTAAAAACCTGAGGGTCCACTGGTGTGAGTCAGAGTCCAAAGGCCAGATGAGTTTTGATGTCCAAGGGGAGGAGAAGAGAAGTGCATCCCAACCCCAGGAGACACATACTCAACTTTCCTGTTTTTATTCTCTACAGGGCTCTGGTTCATTGGATGGTGCTTGCCCACAATGTTTTTTCTCTGGAAACACTCCCAAAGATACACCAAAAACCAATGCCTTACCAGGTTTCTAGGTATTCCCTAATCCACTTAGGTGGACACCTGACATTAACCACCACACTAACACCTTCCAAAGAGCCTAGTATGGAAGGGGGGACAGGATAACAAACACTATCTCAGCTAAGTGACCAAGGCCAACAACAACAGTGGTAAGTCATGTTAACAGTATATATCCTTGTAACATAAGAAAGGCACCCACCTCTGTGATCCTCCTCCCCAAATATATAAGAAAAACACCAGCAAGACCCAGTGCATGGGACATTCTACAGAACACCTGATTAGCACTCCTCAAAACTGTCCAGGTCATCAAAATTAAGGTAAGGCTGAGAAATTGTCACAGCCAAGAGGAGTCTAAGGAGTCAGGGTGACTAGGTCTATCCTGGATGGGTATCCTGGAGCTGAGCATGAGTCTGATGGGAAGGACCTCCTTCAAATCTGTCCTGGAGAGCTCACTTGTCTCGCCCTGTGGCAGCCTGCTCCCTGTGACTGGTAGAGTGTTATGCTTTAGATATGTGGTGTCCCCAAGGCCAATATGTGTTGGCCTTGGTCACTTAGCTGAGATAGTGTTTGTTATCCTGTCCCCCCTTCCATACTAGGCTCTTTGGAAGGTGTTAGTGTGGTGGTTAATGTCAGGTGTCCACCTAAGTGGATTAGAGGTGAAAGGATTGGGTTATGAGACTCTTAACCCAATCAGTGAATTACCTGATAGGCATTAATTGAGGGGCAGCTGAAAGCAGGCAGGGTGTGGCTGGAGGAGACAGGGCTCTGTGGGCATGACTTTGGGTTATGTATTTTGTCCTTGCTGAGCAAAGATTTCTCTCGGCTTTCTGGGTGCCACACTATTCTACCATGATGTTCTACCTCACCTGGATTCTGAGGAATGGAGCTGGCTGTCTATGGACTGAGACCTCTCAAACTATGAACTCTCAAATGTTTCCTCCTAAAATCAAAAGACATGACAAGAACACAGAGGACAGTGGAAGATCTGATAGCTGTAAAATGGAGCAGACCACCTAGCCTGGTGACTCAATGTGCCAAGGCACAGAGGTCTTCTGGTTTTAGAGTTGTTATGGTAACACAGCCCACTCCACTAATATAATAATCTACACCAGGGGACAGGAAAGTATGCCCCACACTTCAAAATCAGTCTGCAGACTCTTGTACAAAGAATTGGTTTTCACAGTATTAAACCCAAGGTAGTCATCCTTGTTTTGGCATTACCCCTGGATAACAAAGTATATATTCATGGGTTATTGATGGTTTGATAATGTTTCCCCCTCAATTGTATCTCTATATACTTCTAATAAAAAAAAGAAAAAAAAAAGAAAGGAAGAGGAATAGAGACCATAGGTGGCCAATAAGTCCTAAAGTAGTCACTATCTAGTCCTTTATAGAAAATTTTGCCAATCCTTGATCTAGACTGTCTAGTTATTAACCCAAGGTTATATCTACACAAAATGAGCTCTTAAAAGACATTTAAACTGGGCTGGAGCGGTGGCTCAGCAGTTTCGGCACTTGCCTGGCAAGCGCGATGACCCGGGTTCAAACCCCAGCACCACGTACACAACTAAGTGTTGGAGCAACGAAGGCCATGTGAAAAACTAAATAAAAGTTGTTTCTCTCTTTCTCTCTCTCACTGTCCCTCTCTCTTTGGAAAAAAAAAAAGAAATTTAAACTATCACATAAACCCTTCCTCTGTGCCTAAATCCATGAAAAAGTGTCCCCTTTTATTTCTGAAATCTATTCAGAAGTTGCTGTGCTTTGAGGGTATCCTGTGATTACAACCTCATATCAGTCATACCTCTAGAGAAGCACTTGAAAATCAAAGCGTATCATTAAGCATCTCAAACACATTTGCTCTTTAAATTACAAATAATTCTAGTCAAGTTATAGTTAAAAGATATTTCATTTCCTTTGTGGTTTAGAAGTAGGCCCTCTAAAAAAAATACACCTTACTGCTTTCAAGAGATGAAATTTCAATCTCCATTAAATCCAAGAAAGAAGGCATTTTATAGGCAAGGGTGGTCAGCTGCCTGCCAAATTTTAGAGTTAAGCATTCATTCAAAAAAGGCATAAAATTTAAGAGTAATGCAAGAACTTGACCAAGTTTTTTCACTGTGGGATACTTTTTTTTTTTTCTGTGAAATAAACTCCAGAGAAGTTTAGAATCAAACCAAGCAAGGAAGAAACTCATAATTAATGAGGAAAATTACAGATGTTACATTATGAATCTAAGGGAATCTGACAATGAGTACCTATGTTTTGATTCAGCAAATCATCAATTACTAAGTGACTGGTTAAGGGCTGATGATGTACCTTACACTTTGCTAAGTAGAAATACTATGCACTTGAGTTAAAAGATATTCCATGCTTACATAATTATGTCCAATGGACCCTAATATTATGTATAACTAAAAATGAATAAAAATGCAAAAAAATAAAAATAAAAGATAATCATACTATAGTAAAGAGCAAAGCCCATTGAGTGTACCTGTAGAAATGCATGTATGGGAGGAGTGCACACACTCACTCACCCACACTCAGTCATGAACAGCCTGAATTTCAAAGTGGTGGTTGTTAAGTGTTTGAGAGAGCTTTAGAGCACATTTACTGAAAATGCTGGACAGATGCAGTTGGTCCCCAAAAGGTAAATACTCCTGGTGTTGACAGACCTCAGGTGTGGTGGTAGAAATTCTTAACAATAGTGTAATTTCCTCTACCACACAGTCCTGGTAGGCTAAGCCACGAGCTCTGCTCACTGTTCCAATTGCTCATACAGGAAAGCATCCTCTTGTCCTGACCTTACTCAAAGCCTACAAGTTTTCAGCAATCCCCAGTATGACATTTTATGGGGTCTGAACTTAGAAAACTAGAAAAGAGGGCTGGAGAGGTGGCTCAGTGGTTACAGAGCCTGCCTGGCAAGGACATGAGTTCAAACCCCAGCACCATGTACATAGTGAAGTATCAGAGAAATAAAGCCACAAGAAAAACTAAATAAAATTGATTCTCTTTCTCTCACTATCCCCCTCTCTTTAAAAGAGAGAAAAGAAAAGTTGAAAAGAGGCCAAATTATCAATGGAATATTTGTTATAAAACCTAAAGAAATTGCAATGATGTTTTAGAAAGCTGATGAATAGGGCTGGGGTGGTGGCTCAGTGGTTACGGTGCTTCCCTGGCATGCACAAGGACACCGGTTCAAACCCCACCACCACATACAAAACGAAGTGTTGGAGCAATGGAAACCATGTGAAAAAATAAATAAAATTTTCTGTTTCCCTGTCCCTCTCTCTTAAAAGTAAAAGAAAGCTGATGAATAGCACAAACATCAGAAAAACAAAGAGGAATGTGTTATTAATACCTGATCCATACAAAAATTTTACCAAAGTGTTTGGCTATGTACTTTTCTGAGTAGAGTTTTCCACACCAAAAACAGAGACAACTCGTCATTTTCTTTCTCATGGCTGACTTTTTTTTCTATAGTGCTATGATTTGGATATGGTTTGGGTGTGTCCCCAAAAGGTTCATGTGCTACATAGAAACTCATTCCCCAGTGTGGTGATGGTGAACAGTGGTGGAACCTTTAAGAGACAGGGACTAGCAGAAGTGATTAGGTCACTGGGCCACGCCATCCTCAGAAGAGATTGACTCCAATGGTTCCCACGAGAGTGGGTTGTTAGGAAAAAGGCAAGCCTTGCCCCTGAATCTGGCTTCCTGCCTCCCTGTGTTCTCTCTTCTACACATACCGCCACCATTGTGGTGTCATCTGCCAAGCAAACAGAACTGCCTCATCTTAAACGTTCAGCCTCCAGAACTGAACTAAATAAAACTCTTTTGTCCATAAAGTAGCAGCCTCTGGTATTTTTTTTTTTTTTTTTTACAACAGAAACTATAATATAGTGACTAAAATAATAGTTGAAAAGAGGGCTTTCTGTTTAATGTTTAAGATTGCTGTTACGTTTAGAAAAGTCTGTATGAAGTTTCTTTCTCATTTGAACCATGAGACTTCAGGGTATTTTGATCTTCTTGTACAGTAACAACTTCTATAATCTTTGTAGGAATGAAACTCACTGACCTCCATGTGGGACACTTCATAGACCTCATAATGGATCCTCTCAGTTCACCATTTTCTTTCAGTTCTTGCCATGAGTGATCCAAGAGCACAGTCATTGTGTGTCTTTCGCTCTGTCAGATTCACTGCCTCAATTGAGTAAGTTTCCTGTGGGAACCTATTCAATCGCTCACCTCATACCAAACCTAAGGAAGTCACAGCTCAGTGGTGAACAGATCCTCTCCACCTGCCTGTCTCAGATGGACGCTTCTTTTAGGCATGCCTTCTCACACAGAATTACCTCAAATTGTGTCCTATAGACATAGGCATTCTGATAAACAATATTTTGTTGAATTTTTCAAAAAAAAAAAGTGTATGGTGCATTTTTTTTTTTTTGAGAGAGAGAAGGACAGTGAAAGAGAATCCATTTTTTAAATTTAGCTCCTCATTTGGCTTTCATTGTTCTGACACTTTGCTGTGTACGTGGTACTGGGGTCTGAACCCACAAGCTCGCGCACGCCGTAACCAAGCCACCACTCCAGCCCTGTGTGGTGCATTTTTAAATATGTGTGTTGTATTATTACATATGCTCCTGACTAAAGAGAATTGTGGATTTTTTTTAAAGAGAGAGAGGAGGAGAATCAACTTAATTTAGCTATTCATCTACTTTTCATTGCCCTGACACTTAGTTGTGTATGTGGTGCTGGGCTTCAAACCCAGGTAGTCACGCGTGCAAAGAAGCGTGATACCACTGAGCCACCGCTCCAGCCCAGAACTTTTGATTTTAAACTAATTATCTATGAAAACTGAACCTTCCACTTCTTTATTTTTTCCACATTTTTTATTGGTGCATCTCCTTCCACTCCCTGATTGCTTTCTTCTTCTGATCTCCCTTTATTATTTTTTTTAACTTTTCCAGTTTTTATTGATTGCATGGGAACTATTTACTGTCTTGGAGGTGTAAAATATACTTTAATTTTTTATCCTCCCCCTTTTTCCTCTACTAGATTTCCTTTAGCTCCATTAACGGGTATTTGATTGGTTCTTTATGTAATCTTATCCTGCCCTTCCCTTTTTCCTTTATTTTACTCCACCTTCTACATATGAGCAAAAACATTCAACCTTTGAGTTTCTGAGTTTGGCTAATTTCACTCAGCTTGATATTCTCCATTTCCATCCATTTGTCAGGAAATGCCGTAATTTTATTCTTTTTAATAGCTGAGTAGAACTCCATTGTATACATGTACCACAATTTCTTAATCCATGCATCTAATGATGGACATCTGGGCTGTCTCCACAATTTAGCTCTTGTGAATTGTGCCGCTATAAACATTGATTTGGCTATGTTGCTGTTGTACACCAATTTCAGATCTTTTGAGAAAATGGCCAGGAGTAGGATTGCTGGGTCATATGGTGTGAACCTTCTGCTTGTAATTGTATACATTTGGTGATGGGAGAGGTTCTTATAGAGTAGCTTCTGGCTCTTTATCAAGCTCTGGCTCCACTTCAAATCTGATGTCCCTCTACCAGTCACACACTGCCTGTGTGGGCACTGCAGAAAGCAGTCATAGTTGAGTATGACCTGTGGTTCTGAGATATAACTACAGCACTAGTGGATGATGACGCTGGCAAGTTAGTAGAGTGGCTATAAACTTCGGAAACATCTCCCACTAAAACTCAACTAAAGGAATTCCCCACTTCACCTTCTCCTAACCATACCCCAGGATATCCATGTCTCCTCCAAAGACACACAAGGGAAATGAGACCAAGGAATCAGAATACAAAAAGTAACAGAACAAATTGCACTTAAAATATTTTACTTTGGCAAATTTTTATGAAATAGTCAGAAACAAACAGGCAGATACTGAATGCCTGGGAGCCAAGAGAAGATCGACAAATAAACTGAAATCAAATGCAGTTTCTGGACTCAGTGTTGGGAGCCACAGTCTTTACAACATCTCTCAATATTCCTTGTATTTTTATCTCTTTCAACCTAGATTCAAAATCCCAGATAGGAGCATTAGATTGGCTGAGCATGATCAAACACCTGTATCTTCTACGGGGGACACTTCTACAGGAAGTGAAGGAAGGACCTTCCCAGCATGAATTTGTGATATATATTTTTTTTTTAATAAACTGGAGGACAGTGAGAGAGAGAAAGAGAGAAAGAGAAAATCAATTTATTTTTTCATGTAGCTTTCATTGCTCCGACACTTGTTGTGTATGTGGTGCTGTGGTTTGAATCCACATCCTCGCACATGCCAGGCAAAGACCAAAACCACTGAGCCAGCATGCCAGCCCCATGAATTTGTGATCTTTGATAGATCCCCAAGAATAAAAAGGTGATCAGAAAAAAAAGATAGGATGTTGGCTAATCAAACAAAAAATAAAACAAAAAAATCTACCAAATACTTTTGCACTATTCATTCCACAGCAATTACACAGGCGCGGTCCCTCTTGCTCCCTAAGCAAGTTTCTTGTTTATCTTTGTATTCACCATACCATAAGGCATAGTACCTGGCTTAGAGCAGGTGATCAAGAAAAGTGGGGGTTTTTGTTTTGTTTTATGGAACTGGGGATTGAACACAGGGTTGATCATCACTGTGCTACATCACCAGCCTTTTTGATTTTTTATTTTGAGACAGTCTAAGTTGCCCAGGTTGGCCTTGAACTTGTGATCCTTCTGCCTCAGCTTCTCAAGCTGCCAGGATTACAAGCATGTGCCACCATGCCAGGAAAAGAGAATTTATAGAGCTCTTTAAAACCATAGCCCAGAGGACCCAGCTGAGGAACTAAAAGAACAAAAAAGACCAAGAAAAGGTCCATCTCCCTGAACAGGCTGTAGGTCACCTGAATCTACAGGAGACAAAAAACCAGGAATCTAAGTCTAGTATCCACTCTGAGCTGAATTGCATCTAGATATTGTGCTAAACAAGCCTATCTGTAGATAAATCAGAATCAAAACCTAGAATCTATAAATTAAGCCATTTTTTAAAAATCCTTTCTTCTATATTTTAATAAAAAGCCCTCTGAAACACTGCATTTTCTCAACTTTACCAAGAGATCCAGGCTGGGATAGCTAGCAGGGTGAGGCCATCCAAGCGACAAGATGAAGCTGAGCTGCTCAACAGAGATCCAGGGAAGCATGAAGGAGCAGGGACAGAGGAAGCGGTCAAGGAGGCTTAGGGAAGTCCAGGGAAAGAAACTAGATTCTCCCCCCACCCACCCACCCCCTGCATGGGATCAGGAAGTGGAAGAAGAACCAGAGGGAGAGAGGCAAAGTGAAGTTAGTGGGAGACATGGGTGGATGTAAGGGACATCCATGGATGGAGGGACAGATGCCAGGGCAGCCAGGAGAAAGCCCCAGGCACTCAGTGAGGGTCACGTTCAAATTTTGCTGAGGGATATAAACCAAAGATGCACAGCACAGTGAAACTGCAGGGCTGGACAATCCACAGCTGGGATTCTCAGCAGCTGAAAGGTAGATGTCCACAAATTCCCTTCATGTAGTTAAACATTTATGGTCTCTTATAAACACATCAGAATTTAGCTCACTGATAAGTAGAACATTTCCTTTTCTCCATCTTCTCTCAGTTCTCAATGTTCCTATGCGTTAGGCCGGCTGGGGGCAGGGCTTCAGTTAGCCCACACTTCACAGCAGCATGGACCCTGGCTGGGGGCGTGGCTTCAGCCAAAGACACTGAGGCCATGCCTGCTGGCTAAGGGGCAGGTCAAAGGGCAACTTGCCCGTGAAAATAACAGCCAATTGGGATGCTGGCGGAGAAGCCCCAATGGATTGATGGATGCATCAGCCAGTCTCTGAAGGACTAACCCCATCATGAACTTCCAGGTAGCCTGCAAAACCAGCTGCCTGGCCAATGTCCAACGCCATTTTCCCTGCCTGCCATTCTGGCCTGCTGCTGCTCCCCATGCCTGCCCTCATCATGGCGGCGCAGGTCAAATTGGCCCGAGAGCAATAAATCCCAATAAACATCCGCCTGAATTTACACCAGTATCATTATCCTTTTTTTCTGATTTTACACTATGAAGTAGATAGTATTATCCTAACTATTTCAGAAAGAGTGGTAAAATACTGAGCAGGTGTATTACCAGTCACCCTAGATCCGGGGCTCCAAGTTCATACCTCAGCTTGCTCCTGCTGTGGCTTCCAGGTTTGTTTTTAGGGTGCATGAATGATAGCTTTTTATTTCTCTTTTTAAGATTTGATGACATATTCATAAGTACAAGTCATTTTAATTTTGAAGCAGCTTTCTAATTTCAATGATCACCTGGATACCTTGAACATTGTTACTGGGGATCTAGTATCTCTTTGTGTAAGCATCTATTAACATTCATTCATGGACTGAGGGTAGAGTTCTTGTCTATCATGTGAGGGGCCCTGAGTTCTAACCCCAGCACTACCAGGAAAAAAAAAAATCACTCATGGATCTATTTCTGACCAGAAGTGAGTAAGTGCTCCAGTTTTAATTTGCAACATGGAGGAATGAGCATCTATTCCTCTCGACACTAAAAAATGTTGGAGTTTTTTATGTCTCAGGCTTTCACCCAAATGAGACAACTTAGAATATCTTTAGTGACCCTCTATTTCTTGTCCAGATTTCATTACAAACAATTTTCATTAATGCCTAGAAATAGGTATCTCTATAGTAATCAAGGGACTCAATTACAAAGTTATAAATTCCAGAATATTGCTTTGTTTTGTTGATGTTTACCAAGTCAAACATTTAAAGACATATCGAAAAGGATTATTAATTTCCTGCCTTATGAAAGTATGCTTCAAGGAAAAGTTGGCAATGGCTTGCTCTAGGAGTGGTTTTTACAACCACAGAAGATGTTTCAGATGTTGACTTTCTACCAGGAGCTCTCACTCCACTACTTGGTAGCCTATGTGGCTACTGATCTGTGATGAATCTCTAGGACTTTTCACTTCAGAAAGTTGTTTGGGGTTTCAGCTGATGTTGTTGTTGTTTTAATCTCATACTCTTTCCTCTTCTTTTGATAAATTAAAAGCAAAGAGATTCCTCTTCCTGGGCTAAGGAGAGCATAGCTGTCAAACACTGATAACTGGTAAATGTTAACCTTTGTCCTCAGAGTGTTTTGGTTCCCTGCAAATTTTATCCTCCCCTATTTCTGGGCCTTAGAGTTTTCAAGAACAACTCACTTTCCCACTTCCCTTCTCATCAGCATGGTGCCATCTGCATTTGAGATGTGGGTGTGTATTACCATCAGCCTGAGAAGGCCTCTCTGCAAGTACTTGTGCCCCTGGTGTGGGTATCTGCTGGCCTGGCGCCAAAGCTGCTGGAATGTACCTAAGGCTTTATGTTAGCCAGAAGCAAGTAAACGCTTGCATCAGGAATGAATGTGGGCTCCCACCAAGAGATACTAGATCCTAGCAAGAATGTCTGAGGCATCCAGCTGATAGTTGAAATTAGAACTGCCTCTTCAAATTTAAAATACAACTGACACTGGATGCTGCTTCTGCCCCCCCTGGGAAGTATCTCTGCTAAAAGCACCATTTCCCATTGCTTCTAAAGAGTTCCTCCCTCTCCCTACCACCAGGGAGGCTTCCTCCCTGGCTCCTCTCTCCCCTCTCCTCCGGGCACTATAGAAGAGATCAGTGCTGCTGCAGAACTGGAGGCACCACCAGTGTGCAGGAGCCACCAAAGTAACAAGGCCCCCTTACTCAGGTCACTCTGCGCCCAGGGGCAGAGGGTTTATGTTATTCTGTGGCATGGCTCTCAAAACAATGCTGCCTTGTACTCCTGCTGTTTCAAAGAGAGTTTGCATAAAAACAGCTCTTTTTTTTTTTTTTTTTTATTCACATGGCTCTCCCAACCCCCACCCAAGGATTAAGACACAAGTTCTTTGGGTGAGGGGACACCCAGAGACAGGATCACTGCTGTGCTGAAAATCTCCCCTTCTTAGCACCTGAGACAGTTGTTAGACCAGAGGTCTGGGGCCTCTTTGAATCTCTCCTCCCTTAGACAATTGATTTCCAATGAGATTCATTAGTTCCTTATCAGAGGCCATCAAATTTGCCTAGACACTTCTCAATCCTTAGCAAGGGTCCTCTTCCCTGCCTCTCAGTCCTCTACATCCCAAGACAAGAAAGTGGATCCAAGGAAATTACCTGTAAAGATGTAATGTCTGCCAGAAGGGGGAAATGGTCCTTGGATTTTCTGGGCGGGCATTGACTAAGCTGAAAATCATGCTTCCATCAAAGCAAAACAGAGCACGATACATGATAAATTTAGGGGAGAGCTTTCCATGAAACCCTTGGTGTTTAGAAGCATGTCCAGACAGAAATTTTGCTTTTCATCTGCAGTTTTCTGGGATGATGATGGGAGGCTTGAAGGACTCACCTCAACTTCAGGATGAGATGGAATGAGGGTGAAGTTTCCAGGCCTGGAAAAAATGGTGGCAGTACTCTGCCCTATCCAGGGTCCTTAGAGCCTTCAAAGGTGTGGAGGAAGCATGTATGTCACTGTATACACCATAATCATGTATGTAAAAAATGTTCTTCATAGGTATAAGCATTATGTCACTATTCTTGAATATTTTAGGAAAAATATAGGACCCAGAAAGAGAGGCAAGGGATTGGGAGATGGGAGGAAGGAGGTAGTGGGGTGCAGGGGATATTGACCAAACTGTATTGCTGTATTGTGTGCATCTAGGAATATGTGAAAACAAATCCTATCATATGTACAACTATAATGCACCAATAAAAAAAATTAAAAAATGCATGGAGGAAAACTTCAGTCATTCCTATGGTACCACTGAAAGATAGAACACAGGCCAAAGATATGCCCAGGAGGACATAAATGAAGGGACAACCCAATGAGAATGACGTTTAGAAATGTGGACCACTGTCAAGGACCAAAGAAAGCACAGCTGGGCTCTCACCAAGGGTGGGGGCTGGGGTGCAACTGAACTTGACAGATACCATTCAATGATGAAGCCACAGTGACCATGGACATTAACTGTGCCAGAACCATCCATGGGAAGGCAGGCTTCTGCTGGTGGAAGGCAAATACACCATCACACATTACTGCTCACCAACCTATGGAAGTAGCTAGTGCCTAGAATTGAGCAGGGGATGAAGAGGTCCTGGAACCAGAGCTCCAACCTACAGGATTCACAAGAATTTAAAAGACCAGGCTGTCCCAAGTTTAAATAACAAGAAATGACTGAGAAGTTGTGAAACATTCAGAATATTCAAGATGTTTTTATGGTTCTGCTACCAGGAAGAAGCAGAAACCCATACTACATCAGCTCCAGGGCAGTGATTGGGAAAGGAAACCATATCCCACCAAGCCCTTACCACCAATGAGCACACCTTGAATGTAACTCCCTTCTTTGACTCTCCTCTCCAAGGCTTAAAGTTGATACACGCGACAGAGATTAGGAGGAAATACAGTCGAATTTCATGGAATTCCATTTCACTTTTTCTTTACAAATTCCAAATTGATTTGATTATCTTTTCTAGCTGGAAGTTACCCCCAGATTAGTGTTCTCTTGTATGTGATCTACTTTACCAGGTAAAGCACACATCAACTCATATCTCATTTAATTTAATTATTCTAATTAATACTGCAGTCTCTAAAAGTGGAAATGCTAAAATTTCCCTCTTGAGGACTCCTCCTTCTCTGGGTAGCCAAGAACCTCAGAGATTTACTTGATCCAAAGGAAGCGAGTCTAGATGGAAAGTGAGAAATGTAGTTGCTCATAGTACCATACTTGTCCCTGACATGTGGTGTCATTGTTGAACACTGTTCCTCCAGGATCTAGTGACCACAGCAGCTGTCTGATGCACTAGATCCTTATTACCTTGGAGGTTGGCTCTCTTGATTCATACTGGCATACTAAGGAACAGTTCCCCAAGCCAGAATCAAGCTCGTGGGCTTCTAGCTTCAGCCACACAGTGCTCCATCCCTCTCCCAAAAACCTTTTACACTGCAATGAGTCCAGGGCACCTAATGCAGTTAAGTCCATCATGCCCCAAGAGCTCTACAGACAGGTTGTTTCACCATGCCAAACAAATGATTCTGTCATACCCTCTAAAACAAACTTCCCCATGAGTGAGTTTTGCTCAAGTGACTTTTCTGAACAAAGATCCACCCCAAAATTATTTGCTGTATCCACCTACTTAGTGAATTACTGAGAATTACCCTTGCTAAAAAGAATTGTATAGGGTACCCTGCTTATACATTTCAACTATTAATTGATGAATTTGGTACCAGTGAGGAACTCCTGGAATGATACTGAACTTTGCATCTGAAATAACAACTATATTCTTCCTTGACTGAACCAAAGGGTACTTTGGGGCCATGTTACTGAATCCAAACCTGATATGGCAAATGCCCTACAGATCCACTCCTCCCCTTCCTTGTTCCTTGGAACTGCTTTCCTAAGATTACAGTTGTGTGGCCAATGAGAGGCACCAGCAAGGGATGAGAAGTGGAAGGTGATCACCATGGACCACAGCTTCAATTTGAACCCAGCAACTCCAGGGCACCACTTTATCCCTTACTGGCTTCCCTAATCCTGCCCATACCTTGAAAAAAGTCTCATTACTAGGCTGTCTTCATAGTTCCACTTTTGGGTGCCATCTGTTTCCTGCTAGAACCATGACTGATATGTCAGAATTATTTTTTTTAAACAGTCTGTTGTTATTTAAGCAAACCACACTTCTGGTTATTGCAATTTTGTATACAAAATTCTCTCCCATGGCCAGATTCAAAAGAACTCACAACTATAGACACATTCCCTAGGCTGGAACATAAAAATGGCCTTCTCCTAACACCCAGGTTGTCCCCTATAGAACTTTCAGGAAAATTATTTCTATAACAATACTTAGCAGCCCTAGGCCAATGGAAAATTGATTTTCAACAAATTGGCCTTTTAATATATTGATCATTTGGTGAAATGACTTTGGCTAGCTGAGTTTTGATCCATTGGCTTGTTTCCACAGAAAAGGCTTCCCAGCCCCCAGCATATTTCCTTGTTTTGATTTTGAACTTATACCTCCTTCCATTACATTGCAGGATCCTTGAAGAGTGGGGATCATGTGCTACTCATCTTTATACTTCTCTCTACTCCTCTCCAAGGGCTGGATGCAGTGTTTTGAAGTACTAGCTACACAGTAAATGTTTGTAGAAGTACACAGTGCTGACACCAAGATGGACTCCATCAAAGCTACACACACTATTACCCAGATAGGACCCCCCATCTCAGTGTGAAGCAGTCACAGAGAGAAGGAGGGAGGGAGGAAGGGATAGGAGGACGTTCTCAGAAGAGAAACAAGGAGAAGAAGAGAAGATTAAGAAGAAAAGGAGAGAAAGAGGAAAATATCCTTTCATAAACCACCTTACATAACATACATACATACACGTATATGTATATATATATATAATAGCTTTAGATATATCGATTGACACATAGATATATAGACAAATCATGGACTTACAAGGACAAGTAAACAGCTATAATTCTGTCATAGCATCATTATTATCTCCAATAAAACCTTTTAAAAATTGCTAGTAATTACCTAAATGATGCTTATCACCTATCTGTCTTAACCATATTTTCAAATATCAAATTGTAAACTCTACACTCTTTTCACTTTCCCCCCTTCCTCAAATAAAATAAAATAAATCTCCCTTGAAATTTAAAACTCAAACAAGAACACTGACCAGGATCCAAACATGAATATGGTGGATCTGTCTCTGATTTCTAAAATAAGACCAGAGAAATTACTTTCCCAGCAGTATTTTTAGCGGTGTGATTGAAGGAGCTCCCTGTGCTGTTTCTTGGCAGGCTCACAGTCTGTCACTCCTGAGCCTGTCCCCTGAATCCTCCCAGTTTCTGCATCAGTCAGCACCCTCAGTCCTGCCTCAGAGGTACTCAAGTGGTCCATGGAGCTTATCAGTGTTATTTCATCCAAAGTGGGGGCATTTAAAGCAACAGGGTTTACTCCTCTGACAACTGTGTGCAGAAAATCGATCCCCAGCAACTCAGTTACAAAGTTCTAGGAACAGCCCCATTTAAAAAGGACTAATTCATGCTTGCTTAGACTAGATGGTCTCTACATTAAATCAATCCTTTTGAGAAGCATATATAATTCTCCTCTTTCTCTGGATAAGGAAAAGGAATGCTTAGACAGTTCTAATGCCCCATCAATAAAAAGTCAATACTTAACAGTCAGAATTTTTATGGAGCTAGATGAGTGACCACATACTTCTGTTCACTGATCCTTACAACAAACCCAAAAGACAGATCAGACAGGTATTTGCGTTGTCCTCACCCCACAGAATAGAGAACCAAGATTCAGGGAAGGAAAGGAGAGCCTCTAATTCTGCACAGCAGGAAGAGAGCAGAGTCAAGGTTTGAGCCCATAGCTGACTTTGCAGAGCCAGCCATGGATCTCGTGACTGGACCCATGGTCAGGGTGACTGGCAATCTTCTGCTTTATGTGTCAAGCAAGTAACCTGCCCAGCCCAGAGCAGCTTGCTAAGGACGCAGAGCAGTAAAACAACAAAAGGCACTTCTGTATCTAGAGGATCCCTAGATAACTGCACAGCTCACTCTGAACAATGCCAGGGAGGGACGACTAATTGAAAACACTTGGCATTTGGTTTTTAGGAACCTCTTCCTTACTGTGACTCAGGAAAGCAGGATGGCCTTATGTCCCATTTCCCAGGGACAGTTGTAATCGAGGCCGTTGTCCTGGTATAACTAGGCACAGTGCCCACTTTTACTCTTAAAAGCCTTCCGGCTTACACAACAGTCATATTGTTGTCCTCCATAGAAGAATTTGTATTTGTAATTTTCAAAAGCAAAATGCTTTTTTTTTTTTTTTTTTTAAGAGAGGGACAGTGAGTGAAAGAAAGACAGAATCAATTCTATTTAGTTTTTCATGTGACTTTTGTTGCTCTAACACTTCATTGTGTACGTGGTGCTGGGTTTTGAAACCTGTGCTGGGGTTCAAACCTGCGTCCTCACGCATGCCAGGCAAGTGCCACCATGTACCCACCAAAACATAACTGCCATACCAGTTTTGATCAGATGCATCACAACTCACTAATGTCAGGAATCCACAGGGCAGAGACCAGACTGAACCAACACATGTGGAATTCGCACTTTCTCAAAATTTTCTAGTTAATGAACAAAACAGTGAACCGTGTGGTTTTCCTAGGTACAGTGTAAATAAGGCTCCCTAGAAATTTTTCCAATTCAAGTGTCATTGCTAAGAGACAGCAAGAAATATCTTACTACTGAAGTTCTTTTAATAAGGAAACTAGATTTGGAGCAAATGATGCAATTCCACTTTTTAAAATTTTCACATTCTCAAGGTATAATCCAAAATAATACCTTGAATTTTTAAATAAAAATATTACTGTAATTCTCCCTAGCAGTACGCACTACACGAAAAATGAGCCAATCAGGGGTGTTGAATTACTTTCAGACATGGCAGCTTGTCCTTGGATATTTTAAAATCAGCTCATGAGCTTATAGTTTCCTAAGCAGACTTTCTGTCTTCTAATTGCCTTTAAAAGGAACAACAGTAAAAGCTAGAAGTCTTTCCAAGCCCCTGGGCTTCACCCCAGGACAGCACATCACATACTTTTCCTGCATCAGCAGATCAGGTTACCTGTGAGTGCAAGAGAGTCCTGCCTGCCATGAGTTCTTTAAGGATCCATTACTGTGTTTTCCAGGCACCTATGGGACTTCTCCCTCCAATTTCTCACTTGCACCCTGCAAAGGAGACTCTCTCAATGTCATCAAGATTAAACCAGATCTTAGGGAAACAACATAATGCCATAATTAAGAGCCCAGCTTCAGAGTCCTAAGACTGCAGCCCAAATCCCAGCTCTCTACTTATAAGCCATGTGACTCTGGTTAAGTTATTTAGCTCCTCCTCTATAAAATGGGTATAACCAAAGTGCACCAAGCATACAGTTTGCATGGGGAATTAATGATATAAAGCAGGAAAACCACCTCATGTGATGCCTGGTGTGTAGTATATGCTCAGAAAATATATGTTGGGGCTGGAGTGGTATCTCTGGTTATGGCGCTTGCCGGGCATGTGTGAAGATGCAGGTTCGAACCCCAGCACCACATACATAACAAAGTGTGGGAGCAACGAAAGCCACATGAGAAATTGATTTCCTCTTCCTCTCACTGTTCCTCTCTCTTTAAATTGTGTGTGTGTGTGTGTGTGTGTGTGTGTGTTATCTATTCTCAGTAATTGAACATGGCCAAAACTTTCAGTTCATTTAAAATCATCTAGGGAAGAAAAATGGTGATGTCCATAGAATCTGGAACCAGAAATCCTGAATTCTGGTCCTGATTTCCCCCCGTCACTGGCTTGCATGACTGAATTATTTAACTTCTTTAAATCTCAGTTCTCTTCCTCTACCAAGTAAAATGATGATAAATATATCCTAGAGTCATCAAAATGACACAATGAAAAATTTTTTTGTAAATGCAACAAATATTAATTACTAATATCATTATTAATCAAAATGAGACTAACATCTTTTGTACAAAGGCTGACTTGTAACTAGAATGTCGTGGCTCCTGGCTAAAGAGCTCCATGCACCATAGTCTCAGGACCAGGCTGGAAGGCTAGGGCGAGCTCCTTTTCGTGCCCTGGGCCACACCTGCCTGATAGCTCCATCTCATCATCTCTTTCCTGCTTTGGCAACTTTTGTGCAGTGAACAAAGAATTACAATGTGGGTGGGAGTGGTCTTCTGCCAACTCCACTCAAACGGAAGTCATGAGTAGAAGGCAGGGTTGTTGCACTTCCATACCCATAAATCCAAACGAGTGGCAATAGATGAAATTAGAACCCCCCTGAGAAGCACCTTTGGTAGCAGAATGGAACCAGGCTAGGGGCTGGAGCGGTGGCTCAGTGGTTACAGCATGAGCACCCAGTTTCAAACCCCAGCACCACATACACCACGAAGTTTCAGAGCAACGAAAGCCAAAAGAAAAACTAAATAAAATTTTCTCTTTCCCTCACTCTCTCTCCCCCTCACTGTCCCTCTCTCTCTGGAGAAAGGAGAAAAAAAAAAAAAAGAATGGAACCAGGCTGGAAAGGGATCTGTGTAGCTCACTGGATTTGCCAACCACAGTTTTGTCAAATATATTTTTGAGGGGTCAGAACATTATTCAAAGGCAAGATGTGTAGGAAGAAGAGCAGGGCACTGTGTTTTTACCTGAGGCCTAAGAGGTAGGCCCAAGGAAGAATCACACCTTCAGTAATAAGCAAGCTATGACACCCAAAGAAAAACAGTCACCCCAAAGCAATGTTTGAAGCCAAGGCCTTTAAATTCATGTTCAGTTTACAAAGTTTTTTCACACTTTATGTTACAGAAACCTCACATTAAAATATTATTCTTCCTCTAAGAAACATCAGATGCTTGTAGAGATTCACTTTTCTCTTTTTGAAAAAACAACACTAATAGCTGGGCACAATGATGCATGCCTATAATCCCAGCTGCTTGGGAGGCTGAGGTAGGAGGATCACAAGTTCAAAGCCAGTTTCAGCAACTTAGCAAGGTCCTAAGTAACAGTGAGACCCTGACTCAAAATAAAAAAATAAAAGAGGTTTAGAATGTAGCACAGAGGTTAAGAGCTCTTGGGTTCAATCCCTGGTACCAAAATAAACAAACACTAATAGCACTTATTTCTCAATCAGGTACCCAAAGCTCAGAGAAGTGAAGACTATCACAAGACCCCTTGACATAGTTATGCTCACCATTGAAGCTTCCAGGTGTGGTTGAATGGGGCCCAGTGTCCTGACTGCCTAGCCGTTTTACTATCTATCCTAATCTCATTCACCATGGACATCTTGTCTCACATTGTACTCTTACAATCCTGTTAACAAAGTGTTCTCATTTGACTGTTCAATTTGGAAATTAGCAAATTCATACAAAGATAAAGCTGACCTTACTCTCACAAAGGACACAATTTGAGTTATTTGTCCAGCAACAGAAACAGTACCAATCCATTCCTGCCCTCCCACTTTAACCCCTATAGCCAGGCTCAACATTGCATCCTAAGCTGTTGGAAAGAGCAGTAGTAGCACACAGGGAGCTTCTCCACACCTTAGTGTTTTGAATTGAGTGGAACAGCATGAGCTGTTTGGCCATCCAGGCCAAACAGTGGACAAAGAGGATTGCTCTTAGCTTGAAGACAGCAATGGTGGGGTACACGAGCTCTGGAGCTGGCTACTTAAGTTCAAATCCCAGCTCTCTACTTAACGATCGCTCAGCTTCACATATATTATTATCCTATAATATAGGAAACTGACTCAGTTTCTCATCGTGATGCTAATAGTGTCTATTTCACAGGTTTACTCTAGAACATAGTCACATGCCACGTAACATTTTTGTTTCACAGTGAAGACCATATATGTGATGGTGACTCCATAAAATTGTATCACCTGATGGATTTGGAAAATTACCAGAGACCATTCAGCCAGGCAGCAAACCCCTGCTCACTGTTTTAAAACTTTCAGGCTCATCTTCATACCCAAAGTTTACAGACCCAGAATTTACACCTCGGCCCTTACAGAAAGCTAGTGTCTCCGAGGATCCCCACTCTACTAAAACAAACAATCTGACCAGAAGATTCCTGCTGTGACCACCCTGCAATTCAGTCCTTAAAAGACCACCTATCCAAAACCCAGCCAGCCATTTTCCACTTGGAAAGTGGGTCCCCGCAACTATTTCAATAAATCTCCATCTGTTGAGGTCTGGTTCCTTTCTTTCTGTGCCTCGTACCCTCTTTTTCAGCCTCTTTTCCCTTCACTGCCTGGTAATGTAGCCATCTTGTTCAGATAAGCATACTCTACGATGTTGGAACAAAGACAAAATGGCCTAATGAACTTACGCTCGTTAATGCCAGTTTGGTGGAAGTTGGGTTCATGTACCCCCGGAGATGAAGAATGAAACCCAAGGACACTGAGGCAAGCATAGTAGAAAGATTTTAAGAAAATAATAGAAAGCAAAGCACAGGGAAAAGAGCAGACTCCCCCAGAGTGGGAGAAAGGGACAGAGCCGAAGGGGGAGCTAGGGTTGCCCTTTTTATGGGATGTTCTTTCTGCAATTGGTTATCCTTTCCCTTCCCCCAAACCTAGGACTTCCGCAAAGGAAATTCTGGTTGGGTCCAGTCTGGTTCACTCAGGCATCAATAGAAAGAATGTGGCACCTTGCTTAGCAGAAGGGAGTGTCTGTATCTGGACCCACCTTGCAGGACCCTCCTTACTAGCATTGGGGGATGTCAAATTGATCTTAAAAGAAAAAAAAAATGGTTTTCCCTTGATTGACTTCAACATTCTTACTCTTTCATCAAGTGATACATGACTGCATAGAATTAAATAAATATTTATCAAGCAATAGATATTGCATGTTTATGTCCTTGGCACTAATTGCTGGATGGCACTGTGCTTGAATGTGATGGTACACACAAACACAAGCCTTAGGTAAAATTCCATTTTGTTATCAATGATAATGAGGAACAAAGCAGCTGATGTCTCAGTACAGACCAATCTGGCTGTTACGCACACGAGTTCTAGACAGCACTTCTAGGGGTTCATTACGTGTTCAGCCTGCCTTTTTTTTTTTAAGATAGAGAAAGAGAATCAATTTTATTGATTTTTTCATCTGGTTTTGGTTTCTCTAACACTTAGTTGTATACGTGGTGCTGGGGTTTGGACCCACATCCTTGCACATGGCAGGCAAGCACTGTAAACACTGAGCCACTGCTCCAGCCCCAGCCTACTTCTTCTTGATCTAAATAAGTATGTACATCTAATATAAATTGTAGCTGACTCATGAATTATGTGCTAAATGCTAACTGAGGTGCCTGCCATGGACGAGGCAGTGCTGACTACCCCAGATGACTTAGATTCTCACCTATTGTGGTTTCGCGGAGAATTACCTGCTGCATAATCTGCTTATCCATCTCTGTGAGCCACAACTCACCTGTAGCTTTGTTAGCAGCCTCCAAGTGGGACACCCCAGAGAGTAGACAAAAATAGATGAGACGTGTGGAACAAAGGAAAACTGGGCAAGAGGTATTAGAACCAGAGGTATATTGCCTCAAATTCTCCAACTAGCAAAGAACAGCTGTGATCAGTTTCCACAGGACTGATCCTTGCAAGACAATGAGCTGAATTCCCAGTCAGTTGAAATCTGGGTTTCATCTCTTTTTTTGAGCTCCACACACAATATATCCCATCCCCTAATTGCTATGTATTGCTTCAAATGCAACAAACACAGTATGTTCTGTTTTTATGGTAATTGATGGTCTTAAGAAAATGTAAAACTCTTATCAGTGCTGAACCTATTGTTCAATTAAGTTGTCTCTAGCTTCCGAGGGGTGGTTCCCTTATATTATAGGCAGCACCCTTCTGCTCTCACAGTAGGAGCTTATTTTGCTGCTTCCTCAGCAACTACCTTGCATGCTGTGACTGAAGATTCCACGTCACAGCAGAAAGAATAGGAATTTTAGTTCATTTGCTCCTGAATAGGATTTTCTGCAGTGAATTATAAATCCAATGCTTAATAGAGATCAGAATATAATTAAGTTTTTAATAAATGCATCTGCATATGTGGTAAAAACTAAGCAGCTGTTTTCAAGTCAGGGCTTAGGGGGAAGCTGAAAGACAGCAGAAAATGCAGGGATATGTGCACATGGAAAGTAGATTTTGTAGCTGTGAGCCCAAGGACCTGTATACTTGATTGCCCAGGCAGATCCTGGCAAGAATCCCTGCTGGGACTCCATGGTGCCCAGGCAGGTACTGTCTCTCAGGACCCCAGGGTGGTAGATAAGGGAAAATACCTCACACTTCAGCGATAAGGCAAAGAACTCAGCAAAACTCCTTCTCTGATTCCAAACCTTTTAAATGGTTGGAGGATCTTAGATCCATGACAAGGACCCCACCTCTGGTAGGCATGTACAGGGCAGGATGTAGCTTCCAGCTTCCATAAATACAGCCTTAAGTAATACACTGTTCTAGTTATAAGTTATCTTGGGTATTGAAGAAATGAAATAATGAATTGAAGAAAAACCTTCAGTGACGTAAAGAGAAATGTCTCTCACCAAATTATCTTCTTTATCAGATTCTATATCCATATCACAGTTCTAACAGGCTCAGCCTTCTGAACCTTTGACCCCTTCCTTCAGTTCCTGCCATGGTGATCCTACCATGCCCATCTCATTTAGGAGATGTCAGTGTTGTTTCCAAGCTCTGAGGGGGCATCCCTTCAGCATATAGGCCAGGTGCTTCGTGCCCCTGCCAATGTATTGAATTCTGTCCTATATCACACACTCTCCCATATCAATCTTCTATTCTTCATTCCCTGTTCCAGACTGTCAAGATGAATCCCCATATTTAGTCTTACTCTTTTTTTTTTTTAACCATTCTGTTTTAATAATTCATTTCTTCTCATAACAGGGAAAGTCTGTTCCTACTTTGACCACAGTGAAACATAATCCCAGTTTTTGGTCTAGAAGTGATAAGTGGAGGCAGATGTTAGAAGGACCACACACAGTGTAGCATCCATTTACATGGTCTCCATATATGGTAGATTGAGCCATATCCCTGCAAAAAATATGTTGATGCTAATACAGGTAGAAGGAATAAGTTACACTGTCCCACAGCATAGGGGGGTGACAATACTCCACAATGACCTATAGTTTATGATGAACTGAGAATACTGAAGCTCCAAACACAGTGTAACATAAGATGGAAAGTTCATTGCCCTAATTTGGTCAGAACAGGTGGTATACATCTATTGAAATATCCCCTGGGCAAATGCTCCGTAAATACATACACTCTTTACATGCTAACCAAAAGATGTTTTAACGTTTAAGCCAAAAATGCTAACTACCCCAATTTGATCATTGCTCATTATATGCAGGTATCAAATTATCACACTGTATCCAATAAATATGTACAATTAAAATAATAATGATTAATTGAAAGCCAAAAGAAAAAATATGTTGAAACCCAAAATATCAGTATTTGTGAATGTGACCTTATCTGGAAATAGCCTCTTTGCAAATATAATCAAGTTAGGATGAGCTCATCCTGCAGTAGGGTGGGTTCTAAACCAAAAATGACTCTAGTCCTTTTAAGGAAAGGAGACACAGACACAGAGGGGGAAAGGCCATGGGTCAACAGAAGCAAGAACTCAGTGGCGCATCCACAAGCCAAGGAATGCCAGTGACTACTAGCAGCTTAGAGAGAGAGGCATGGACCAGGCCGGGCACCCTCAAGCCCCAAAAAGGAAGCACCCCTGCTGAGCCCTGAATTTCAGATTTTCAGACTGTGAAAGAATAAATTCTTGTTGTTGTAAGTCTCCCCATTTGTGGCAATGTGTGCAATTCTGCGAAGAGAATAGACCAGTCAACAGGAGGTGGTTCTTCTCCATTTCTGTAGTCAGGGAAATCTCAAGGTTTATACCCAAATATCCTCATCCCAGACTCAGGGTCCGGCCCCTTTCCTACCAAGGCCTTCTAACATAGGAGACTTTCTAAGGACGTCACTTCTGTTGCCTTTTTAATTATCACACTGGCAAACAAATCTTTCAGCAAGTCTTCCTTCCTGCTTAGCAAAATAAAAACCTATTTAAAGCCTGCATTAAAGGTCTATGTTTCACACACACCCTGAGTTAATAGTTTGGCTGATCTGAGTATGTCGTTTTCTTCATTTAGGGTCTATATGGCCATTAACACCAGCCATCCCAATTCTACAGTCCATTAATCACCACTGACCACATCCTTCAATACTCAGACTACTGCATAAACCAATGCCTCCCCTTCTTCCTATGCCCAGCCCAACCCAGCCCAAACGAGAGTGTTAGTGTGATACTACAGGACACCAATGGTTATCAGAACCCTTAGGAACCCCAGACATGGGGCCCATGTTGCCTGCCCCCTAGCCAGAGAATGATTCATTTTCAGAATCTCACGTAAGGATCTGCTCCCTAGGACCACTCCTGATACCAAGTGCCTTAGGCTGGACTCTCCTAGGAGAGGAGCCTGAGACAAGGATTGAGAACGAGGAGATTATTTGGAAAGTGACCCCTGGAAGATCACAAAGGAGTGGAGAAATGAGGCAGAGAAGAAAAGGAAGCTGAAGTAGGTGTTCATGAGCTGATTGCCTCTGTGGGTAAGTGGAGCTCAGTTCCATCTTGAAACTCTGGGAAACTTATGAGCTCACTCCAGGGCATTCCAACCTGAGGGGGTTATGTACCCACCAGTCTCCTCAGTCCCTGCCCAGAGCTGCTCCTGTGCATACTACCTTTATAGTATTCTGGTGGCCCTGTGCATGGGCCAATACGCTCCCACAGCCAGAGAAATGCCATTGCAGAGAACCACAGATGCACCATGAGAGGGGATAAAAATTGAGCACAGACTGCTGGTGCCACACCCCCAGTATGACAAACTCAGGGACAGTGGAGCAGCATACACTGGTTCTCAAGGACTTGGGGCAGAGGTGAGGCAAACTCTGATATGGAAACTGATGCCTCTTTTCCTTCGTTGTTACCCCCAACAAATAGACCTTTATTCTTCCGTTAGGTGCTTGGGACCATGAGAGTTAAGGGGCCATTTGTTCAAGTATGGAATAATTCACTGTATTTATTCAGTTAAAGCTATCCTAGTCCATTCGATCTGTCACGTGAAGTTATTTACTGTAAAGGTATCCAAATGGCTTCTTGATGCTGCTGTGGCCACAATGCTCAGAGAATTTCCTTGGATCTGGGCTAAAGAAAGACAACCACCAGATAAAATGCTAACCAAACACAATGAAACAAAAGACATCATACAGATGTTCCTTACTTTATTTCTTGTGTCACACCAAGAAAATTCTACCTGTCACCCACAGTTTCAAACACAGAATTCTAGGGCTTGTCATTTAACTATTTCTACCGATTTAGGGAATGCTGTCACTTGGAAACAAATAGTTTATTCTCTAAATGTAACATTCTCTAAATGTAATTCTCTAAATGAAAGAAAACTAAAAAAAGTATGGACTCCATTGTCAATACAGTTGCTTAAATATAAAATAATCAAACTTTTACCTTACCCTCTACTTCATGCCAAATAGAGCAAGACCTAGACTTTCAAGTAAGAAGCTATTATGCCAAATATAACTTCATACCTCAGCGTGCCTGGGCTCCTGACCATATCAATGTGAGACAAAGACATCTATGGCCACCATGTCTGCTGTGTCTAGTGGAGAACTAAATGTTTTCTGCCATGAACAACTCAGTATTATAGGTTGAGCCATATGAAACTTCAGATCTCCTATGATTTTTTACTATAAAATGTCAAATATCATATTGTTTAAAGGAAATCCCAAATTGGGTTCCATATACTATTTTGAACTTAGCATACATTTAAAAAAATAAGCAGTCGCAAGTGCTAAGTTAATATTTTTAGAAGTCAGAGGAAGCTGGCATTGCCCCCACCCCTTTCTCTTGGAATTCACCCCAAAGCAAAGACAATCAGAAACATAAATCAAACCACATCTTTGATAAAACTAGAAGATGTGCACAAGCCCCAATATTCAAAATATGAAGAGGAACTGCCAGATGCAGCCAGCATCAAACAGGAGGAAGAAGTTTCTGTGAGAGCGCTCCTGAGCCCATCTCAGCAGAAAGGCAAAGTGGAGACTGCAGTGGGTGAAACCAGTAATTCCTGGTTAAGAACAAACTCTGTGGATGAGGAATAGCACCACGGAAAAGCCAGGGAGCCTGGAGCAAATGACAAATTGGTTATGTGAAGTGGGAGGGAGCAAGCTTCCATTAAGGGTTGTCCATTCTTGTTGGCTAAAAGGAACTAAAGGCTACCTCTGCCTACACACTATCCCATCTCATGAAAGATAGGACTGTGAAACAGGAAGACATCTCACTAGCCTGAGCGTGATCTGACTCCCACGACCCCTTCTCAACACGACCCCTTCTCAACACGGCCACAGGACGCGGGGGTGGAGGAGAAAATATCTGCAAATAGCTGGTCCAGAAGATTTCACCTTATTTAAAGAAGAATTGAAAGAATCCAGCCCTCAAACAAAATAATTTATGCAGGTGTCCACTGCAGCATCATTTGTAATAGGAAAAGATTGGAAATGTATTAAATCTCATCAGTAGGCAACTAAATTTCTATGACATCTGAACAAATTTCTATGCATCTACTAAAAAGAATAAGGTGGTTTTATATGTACTAATATGGAATAATTTCTAAATCAGCCAGGATAGCCTAGGTTTTGCTGCAATAAACAATCCCAATACCTTAGTGTATATTCAGGGAATAGAGACATAACTAGTTCTATAACAAAGCTCGTTTAATCAGTAATTATTCCACCTTAATAGCAACTTCTAGTCTATCTTTCCATGTGTCTACTTTCCTAAATAAACTGATCTATGCCTCTGAAAAATATATACAATAAATATGTACACTTCATATTCTTGATATACACTGAATAATTCTGATGATACATTGATAATTGGGAGATAAGTTCAAGTAAGTGCAGAGCACTGGTTGGTTAATTTTCACTGCCTGTCATTCCATACTTTATTATTTCATAATAACCATGTATTATCACTCAAATGCATTTAAAACAAAATAAAAGGCACAGGCCTTTCGATCCTATATTATAAAGATAACACATGGACTCTGTCCCAATTTACCTACCATTGAATAAAATTATGTGATTCCTGAAAGGAATGTGTGTAAGCCTAAAAGAGATTTTTTAAGCTATTTAAATTTATGAAAATTTAGTATGGCTTGTAAAGTTTCCAGACAGGAGACAGTTTTAAACTCAAAGACAATAGATTTTGGCCTAAAATGAATAGGTAGTGATCTATGTCTATGAAAAAAAACAAAAGAAAAAAAAAAACCCGATCAGGTCATCACACAATGAAGCTATTCATTTCCAGCCAGAACAAAGAGAGAGAGAGAGAGAGAGAGACTTGGTTTTTGATTACAGCATTACAGGACATCAATCCATCATCTGTCCATCAAAGAAAGCCCAGCTATTTTCTAAAAGCAGCAGAGACTATGTCAGGGAGAGAGGGATGTTCTTTCCTTATATAAACTGCATGTCTAGTACATTTCCCCAGCCCAGGATCATTTTTAATGTAAATGTCATCCTGTTACAGAACTTCTTGTCCTTTCAAAGTTCCTTTAATCACCAGTTATGCCACATTAATAGAAACTTCTGTGCTCTGTACCTTTCCATTTTGATGGTCCTGTTGGGGCAGGAGACCAGCTGGAAGTCCGGGAAGTCACTGATATTCTTTATTTTTCTTACCACACTGTACCCAACCTGGTTGTCTCGAGTCACATTTCCAGCAGCACAAGAGGTCACAGTTGAAATAAACCACTCCCCGTGCCTCAGTCTGGGTCTGTGACCACTGCGAGAGTGAGGCATGGTCTCTCAAGTGACCACAGGTAGGATTCACTGTGGCTTCTTTGTACATGAAGGCCAAGCCAGAGAGCTTCTGGACATTCACAGAGCTCCTTTTCAGACATGTGCGTTTCCCTCAAAATTCACTGCAAACTCAGGATGAAGGAAGATCTGGTCATATCCTCCACGTAAAAAGACAAATTCTCATGAAACCAGAAGGGTGTCCAATAAAGGATGGGAGCCAGGAGTGAGGGAGGGACAGAGAGGGAAGGCTCTGGGGAATGAAATCGACCAAATTACATTATGTGCATGTACAAATGTCACAACAGATCCCACTAGTATGTGAAATTATAATACACCCATAAAAATGAATTTAGAAATAAAACCCTTTGTAACACTTTAAAAATTAAAAGACGATTTCAAAGAAGGAATGAAGGTGAAGTCAGAGGACATTTTTTCTTAGGAGTCATCCCACATGCAACATACACACGACATGTACAGGAAGCCATGCAAGATCAGGTTCTCTTCTGTCAAGTCTCCTGCCTCCAGACCAGAGTGGATTTAAATCCTTTTGCAGAACAGGATACTGAGAAAGTGGCCTGATTCTCATGTAACTCACAGAAAACCAGAATTCTAGAGTCTAAAGAAAGTGACCCCATAATCAGAGTAAACCCATTTTAGAAACTTGTCCAAATCCATGTCCCTTTATTGGTTTCACATAACCAACAGAATAATGAATAAGCAATTACAAGTCACTATAAATGCGTTCATCAATAAGAGCAAATGCTTTGCCAGGCCACATCCGGATTTTGTGTTTTGGAAATATTAGCATTGTATCTTCATTTATACAAACAGCATTTATTGGGCACCTAGTACACGCTGTGCGCTGTGCTAGGTACTAGGAATATAAAATTAAGAAAGTCCTGTCCAGGTGAAGTGAAACAATCCAGGCATAGAGAGACAAGTACCACTTGATTTTACTTATACCTAAAAAAGTTTAACTTGTGGAAGTAAAGAGACGACCAGGCATGGTGATACATGCCTATAATCCCAGGTGAGGTAGGAGTATAACAAGTTCAAGGTTAGCCTTAGTGATACTGTCTCAAAAATAAAATAAAAAGGGCAGCTCAGTGGTCAAGTGCCCCTGGGTTCATTACTCAGCAAACACCTACCACACACAAGAAAGGTAGAGAGAATGGTGGTTAGCAGAGGTTGGTGGGGCTGGAGGTCAAAGAGGAAAGGGGAGATGTTGGTTAACAAGTTCAAACGTAATAAGTTTTGATGTTCTAATGTACAATACGGTGATCATAGTTAAAAAATAATATATTGCATATTTTAAAATAGTTAAAATACAAGACTTTGGATGTTCTCCCCACAAAGAAATAAGTGCTTGAGATGACATATGCTAATTACCCTGATTTGATATAAAATGTATACATGTATCAAATATCACATTGTACCCCATAAATACATATAAGTACATGCTGATTAAAAATAAAACTAAAAAAATGGAAAGAAAAAAACCCACCAGCTCCAACATTTATCAGGCAGACATGTTAATAAATAACTCAAGGGGCTGGAGTGGTGGCTCCGCTGTTGGGAGCATTTGCCTGGCATGTGCAAGGACCCAGGTTCAAACCCCAGCACCACATACACAAGTGTTGGAGAAACAAAGGCCAGATGAAAACATAAATCAAATTGATTCTTTCTCTCACACATTCTCTTTAAAAAATAAAAAGTAACTCAAAATGCTAGCTGCATTGATCAAATTACTTAGCATATCATGAGAACTCAGTGTTATGGTTTAGATATGAGGCAAAAAAAAAAAAATCCTCATGTGTGAGGCAATTCAAGAATCACCTAATTAGTGGATTAATACACTGGTGGAGTCACTGGGTGGTAACTGTAGGAGGTAGGTCACCAGGGGCATGCTTTGGGATTTATGCTTTGTCCCTGGCAGTGGAGCTCGCTCTCTTTCTGTGCTTCCCGATTGCCGTGGCCTGAGCTGCTTTCCTCCTTCACCCCCTTCTGCCGCGGTCTTCTGCCTCACCTTCGGCCCAGAGCAATGCAGTCCTACACCTATGGGCTGAGATCTCTGCAGCCATGAACAAATAAATTTTCCTCCTCTAAAATTTTTCTTGTCGGGTCTTTTGGTCACAGCAGCTAATAAGCAGACTAAAACACTATTTGTTGAAGAAATAAATTTTAAATAACTGAATGGAGATTAAAAAAAAATTGAACTTGGTCAAAGACACATCCCCAAAGAGGGATATGTAAACTATGAATTCCTGGACAAATAATGTTATATACCTGTCAATAATGTTGGCCATATTGAGATACAAATTCCTCTTTCACAAAGCACCACCTTTTAGAAGCTCACCCCACCTCACCTGAGGCGGCAGGTAATAAATACCCTGGTGCAGCTGCAGTAAGCCTTTCCCACTGGCAATGTTACCTCACCACACCTGGGGCACCAGGGAGCCAATGTTGTGGCGCAGTCGCAGTTTCAAATTACCCACCCAAGCCCTGTTCTCACGAGAGAGTCTCGAGCACTAATTAATTCATCCACACCAGGCCACAAGTTGCTGGTCTCTTCAGTCCTGGGAGCAGCCATCTTGTCAGCCCTCCCCCACATAAAATCTCTTGTCTCAGCTATCAGGACTCTTTTCTGGGCAAGCGTGTCCAACAAATAAAAGTTCTCCAGAAGATGGGTAAGGATAGAGACAAGTCTGCATGACAAAAGCAACCATGCTTACAAAGGCATAGAGAAAAGAACATGGCCCCTTCATGGAGCTACAGAGAGGAGAATGCAGCCAGGGCTAGGGGAAGGGGAGGTGATAAAAGATGAAGCTTGAAGTGCAGGTAGAACCAGATCACAAAAAGCCATCTGCAGAAAGCTGGAAAGGATTTAAGTTGAGGAATAACATGATCATAGTTGCAGTTTGGGGAAAAAAACCTCTTCAGCAAGCATCTGAAAAATGAAACTGAGTTCATCAAGGTGGGTGGGTCTTGAGGATGACAGTCAAGATGCTGCCAAAAAAAAAAAAAAAAAAAAAGCACTGTTTAAGAAATTCTTCAGGAGCTGGGCAAGTGGTGCACATGTATAATCCCAGCAGCTCAGGAGGCTGAGGCAGGAGGATCACAAGTTCAAAGCCAGCCTCAGCAACTCACCTAGGCCCTAAACAACTAAATGAGACCCTTCTCAATTAAAAAAAAAAACAACAAATTATTTTAAAGGACTGAGGATGTAGCTCAGTGCTAAAGCATCCGTAGGTTCAACCCCCAGTACAAAAGCAGAAACAAAGAACAAATGAAACAACCCTCAAGATGTTGACCAGGCTCATTTCTGCTCCTACTCAGGATAAAGCCCATATAAGAAAGGAGAACAATGCAAATCTCACTGGGACACATTCATTTTTTTGGCTGAGAACTTCAGCCACCTCTCCAAGCATCCTCTGTTAAAATGCAAATAATCTTAGTACATACATGTAGAGATGTTCAATATTATATTGATAAAAATGAGAGTCACACCAAAATGCAAACAATGGTTTTCTCTCCGTTGTAGAAATTATTGGTTTCTTTATTTTTATACATATTTTCTAATAAGAAAGAAAATGATAAAATTTTTTTTCAAAAACAAAAGAATTGTACCCTTCTCCCAAGCAAATAACCTTGGGAAAGGAAGTACTTGAGAGGGGATTCATAGCTTGCCATCAATTAGTTGGAAAGACAGACCCAACATCAGAGCATGGAAGAAATGGGATGTTTGCTATTCTCAGACAGCATAGAAAAATTCTATACTAGGTGCCAAGGTGTAGGTCATGGTTTCATGATTAAGGCATTCAAAGTCAACAGAGGAGGATGGCTTTGCAGAAACAGATATGGAAGCCACTGACATACCTCATCCACAATTTAACCAGCCTCATCTCTCGGCCTCATGAGCCCATCTCTCTCTATCAGCTCCCCCAAGATATTCAGCAGGGAGCTGTGACTAAAAGACCTGATAAGAACAATTTTAGGAGGAAAAGCTTATTTAGAGACTCACGGTTTCAGATTTCTTGGTTCATAGAAGGCCAACTCCATTCCTCAGCTCAACACACTGCCTTGGAGAAAAAGTAGAGGGAGGAGAGGTGGAGGAGGAGAGGGAGTCCAGGAAAGATGCGGAATATATACTCAAGGACACGCCCCACCCACCCACCTTCTCCAGCCACACCTACCTACCTTCAGTTGCCTAATCCCTGCAGGGGATTAACTCACTGATTGGGCTCAGGCTCTTATAATCCAATCATTTCACCTCAGCCTTCACGTAGTCTCACATCTCACACGTGAGCTTTTCAGAAACCTCGTATCTAAACTATAACAGTCCCCTTTATCTCTTGCCCTTGAATATAGATTCTAGAACTAACATTCTCTAGAATGTTAAATAAAGAAACTGTTAAATAAAATTTTATAGAAGGCCTTAGAATTGGACCAGGCACCTTCACTGGGCCCAACAGATCAAACCAATATAAACTTTGATCATGGTAATTGGGTTTTGAGTAGTTGCAGAAGACCCTGTAGCAAATTAACTAATGAAGCTGTAAACAATTAACTAGGCAAGCTGTAATCAATTGACTGTTTCCTTGAATAAGCTCTAATCTACTAAGGTGTTTTCTATTTCTCACCTTGGTTTTTCTATAAATGCTGTCTGATTGTGTTGATGGCTGGAGTTCTCAGAACCTGTTCTGGTTCTGGGAGCTTCCCAATTGCAAATCATGTTTTTGTTTGGTTTAGTTCAAATAAACTTTACTAAATTTAACTGATCTAAGAAATTTTCTCTTTAACACAGTCTTCCAAACAGACACCCAAAAAGAGAAACAAGAGCACAAGGAAGAAAAGGGGCCTGGCCCCTCCAACTTGCCTTCTTGATGTTCCATGGATGCCTTCCACCAAAGACCCACTTCACCTAAGACTCCATGACCTGCAGCCTTCCCCAGCTGGCTGGCTTGTGTTTTCATCTTGTTTCTCCCTGACACAATAACATGCACCTGGGGTCCGCTGAACCCGATGCAGGCCACCTGCATGCAGGAATATCCACACATCCTCTTGGAAGACAAAGGAGCTGCAGCACTGAACTCCAAACCCATTTTTGACTCATAAGGACTATTCCCACTGAATATACCCAACCCTGTGCCTTTTTCCTCATATCCAAATATTTCTAAAGCCCCACCCTACCCAGCATTGTCCTAAGGAGTGGGGAGACAGGGAGAAAATGAAGGAGCTTTAGCCTCTTTCTGCTCACCACCAATTCCTGTTCTCTCTGGTGGACAAAGTTGGTGCTCTGCCAGGTCCCCTTGGCCCCCTTTTCACCATTTTGTGGGTCACCTGGCTTCCACAGGGTTGCATCTTCAACAGCCAATGTCTGAGGATCTTTTGGATGTGCTACCAGAGTCTGCTTTGACTGCTTATGTGAAAACTGAGAGATTTATGTCCCTCATAAATCTGAGAATTTATGTTCCCAAAGTCTGTCACCTCACCCCCATGGTCCTTAATCTATGGCTAATGGGAGAAGGTAAATGAAAGCCTCCTCTCCCTTGCTGAGGGTCAGGATGGAGCTACTACTGGGCTTCGCTTCCATGTGCTGTTCACCCCATCCCTTTACTGTCCCTGGCTACCATCTTGAATACACCACTTTCACATGAATCTTCTTTCTCTCTGGGAAACGCCACTTAAGTCACTCTTCTTTCTTCTCAAAGTGGAGAGTTCAACAAACCCCTTCTATTCTACATTCCTTCTACTGTAGTTCAGCAAACCTCACCTGTTATGGTAGAATCCACTTTTTTTAATTCTTTTTCTTTTTTAAGAGAGAGACAGTGAAAGATAGAGAATGAATCAATTTCATTTAGTTTAACATGTGGCTTTCATTGCTCCAACACTTTGTTGTGTACTTGGTGCTCGGGTTTGAACCCAGGTCCTCATGCATGCAGGCAAGCACTGTAACCACCAAGCCACCACCCCAGCCCCTAGAATCCACTTTTTTATCTTCCTAAAGAAAAACAACAGTAATTCAGTACAACTTAATTTTCAAAAGACAAATACAAAAACCCAAGAAAATCAAAATCCCAAGTACTCTCTTGGATTTGATGATAACAGTCAGTTAACAAGAGCCTTTAGCCCTGACCCCTTTCTTGTATTTCATCTCAAACTTGTTCAATTATTTTCAACCAAATTACAAGTTATCCTCCAGATGCTGAATTTGACCTGCTTTACAAAAATAGGTTAAAGACATCCAGTGTTCTCCCTCTGACATCATTCCATAATTAATGTTAGCTTTAAAATGTGAGCCAGCCTTTTTACAACAAACTGCCAATAAAATGTGGTCTGGGGGGACATAACTGGATTTTCTTCAGGTTGGTTCTGAAAAGCTCCCAATCTTGGGCTAATTTCTTCAAATCATTGCTGCAGTGACATGGTGCACGAAGAAGCACCATTGAGCTCATGCTTCATATAACAGGGCAAAACCTGAAGTTGAAGAATTTAAAAATAAAACCATAATGTTGACCTAAGATGGAGAGTCCAAATCTCAGGAAGAGTAAAGTGTGGTGCTTGTCTTTCCACCAACATTCTAGATTGACTTTACATAGATCATTTCGTAATCTCCAAATGGAAACGTGCCACAGAATGCTGGTGCATAATGATGAGACAGATTCCATCAGATTAATTTTCATCCTCTGTAAATTCCATCATATTTTGCCAAATAGAACATAACAAAGCAGAAAACTATTATCACAATCAGGGATAATTTTGAAATGTGGGGACATAATTAAACCTGAAGCAAGCATTGCTATGAATTACTAGCACACCTCTTTGTACACTATTCTTCCTCTTTGTAGCCAACTAAAGAGCAATAACTAGCCCACAAATAGCAGGCAATTCTTTTTTTTATTTTATAGTTATAATGCATAAATTGAAAAATGAAGGGATTTGTTGTTACACATTCATATAAGCACACATTATGATAATTTGATTTGGTCTCATTCCTTCCCCCTCACTTCTTCCACACCCACCCACCCCCTGGTTTTATTATATATATATTTCCCCCAATTATTTATATTTATTTATATATATAATTTTTTTGTATTTTCCCAGTTTTAAATGCCTAGCAGGCAATTCTTGGAAAATAGGAAATTACATATAGTATAGAAAAGGCTGAGCAAACAATATTAGCTAAATTTGGGGAATGCTGTAACAAATTCCTGAAACAATCAATTTATAGAAAGAAAAGGTTTAATTTTGGATGTTTCAATCCATGGTAGCTAAGTCCTCATACCTTTTGGTGGAGGAGGCACTATCCATCAAGCTTCTGTCTGACAAAATCCAGACTTGGGGAAGGGCTCAGCCAAGCCAGCGTTCCAGGAGATTGTCAAAACCATCCCCTCTGGAAATTGGCTTTTTACTCAAATTGGAAATAACTGTTACAGATTGAAGAGAAAGGTACTTGTATAACACATGTGGAAGTCATGAAGGATGAAGCTTTTCTGACTTCAAAATAAAATTGGAAATAGAAAGCAAAATAATTAGAACTAAAGAACAAAAGAAACAGTATATGTAAAAATTGCCTTTCCTGTCTTCTTAGCCCATAGGTTAGGATGCACAAATAGCTTAAGATTAACAATTATAGGACTTAGGAGAGCTACAAAATATCTAGTAAGGTTACAGTAACAAAATAGTTTTGGGTTAGTAGTTATAGTAATTAGGGTATAAGGGCCTAGAACACAGCTAAACAAGAAACATCTGAAGGAAAGTAGGGAGAGTCTTGGGAAAGTGTTTGATCACTTCCTTTTTCAAAACAGGTATAAGGAACAACATTCTCCTTTTTGAAAATCTTTTTTGTACAATACCTGAAACAGTTCGTGAGGATTTCACCATGAACTAATGATAAAGTGGATAGATTTGTGTCTGGTGCTCTGAAACAGTTTAAATGGCTACAGGTGGTCAGTTTGGTTGAGGCAGGTAATGAAAGCGTTGATTTGCACCTGTGTAAAAGAGCTCAGCAAGGAAGAACTGACGGCATTTTGCTCAAGCAGCTCGCCGTGTCTGCTTGCAACTTGCTCCAGAGGTTCAGTTCGTTCCTCCACCCTGACTCCACTCATCCTTCAGGGACTAAGAGTTGCTGAGGCTGGTGCCCAGCAGTTTGGATCTGTAGTGAGATAGAGCATCATGATAGAGCATGCATGGTGGATCAAGCAACTCACCTCACAGGGTCCAGGAGAGAAAGAGCAAAGGGCACACCTTCAAATGTCCTGAAGACACCCCACTAGGCTCCTCCTCTTGAAGGTTCCACCTCCTCCCAGAAGCAGTAGGGGCTGGGCACCAAGCCTTTAATAGATTGGGCTTCCAGGGACACTTATTCAAACTATCTCAGAAGCTTTTCTACATTAAACCACTTAATCCATACCACAATTCAGTGAGAAAGTTATCGTCATTATCCTCATTGTACAGAGAAGGAAACCCCAGCACAAGCAGCAGGCCATTTGTCCCTGTTACACAGCTTGTAAGTAGCACAGTCCACATTTGCAAAAACTAGAGCAAAATAAAGGTGGAACGTGAAGAGGATCAGGTATCATGAAGATATAAGGAAAATCAGTGGAGTAGAAAAAGATCAAGAGTGAGGGAGGAGGGATGGGAAAGGGGAGGAAATGCAGGATGAATTTAACAAAATCCTGCTACGTGCCTATATAAATATAATTCAGGGAATTCCACCTTTACATGTATGTAAAAAGCACCAATCCAAAATAAATGAGCATCGCTTCTTGGCCTTTTGGCTAAGATCAAGTGTAAAAGAAAAATCAGTAGAGGAAAGAGAATAGGAGGTGGGAGGAAGAGAGGGAAGGTGGGGGAAAATGGAGGTAGAAATGGAATCAATCCAATTCCATGCATGAATGAGTTCATCAAAATGAACCCAAATCCCATGCATATTAAAAAAAAAGAAGTAACAAACTCCAGATTCAAAGTCTCGACTTTGCTCCAAAGTCCATACTCTGACCAACACCCACTGTGCAGTGGCCCCAGGGCTCTTGAGCTGCGAAGAACAGGTACTATTCAGACACTGAGGTGCGGTAGCAGCCTCTGGGGATGTGCAACTCCGAAGCAAATGTAAAGTGATAGTCAGTGAGAAAAAGAGATAGCTTAGATGAGAGGGAGGTCAAAAAGAGGAGGCTTGGTAAGACTCTGAGCCACCAAGCAGTAACATGAAGGCCATAGGCACCTGGTACATAATTAAAATCCCCACAAAAGGAAAACTGGGAAACGGTAGAAGAATTCATGAGCTACTCACAACTTTGACAGACTGGAGGTCAGCACTTAGACTGAATTTGTAACTCCCCACTGACCTCCTCACAAATCACTGTCAACAGGACTGGGTTAGAGAGGAGAGCAACCTCCTTCCCAGCCTCCTCCATCCCCACCCCCTGCCTACCGCCCTCTCCAACAGCAGCCGCCCCTTGCGCTTCCCCACTCTGGGACTTCATACTTATTTCTAAAATTCCTGTGCATAACCATCATTAGATCATCTCAACTTTGATGGCTTCTCCAAGGCTGTAAGTTCCATTTGGTTCAGCAGATAAGGATAATTCTCTGGCACTGGACCAGTGCTGTGCCGAGAGGCAGAGGTGGATGTAAACGTGGTCCCCTGTTGGGCTGGGGGCATGATTCAGTGGAAGAGCACTTGCCTAGCATCCTGGGTTCAATTCTCATCACTGCTAAATAAATAGTGTTCTGTGGTTAATTTCTCCTTCCTTTAAGCCTGCAAACTATCAGTGTGCAGCAGGCTCACTTGGGATGCTTTAAACAACACCTTTGCCTGAGTTATCCACTTCAAAAATTCTGATTCACTGAATCTCTTCAAATATAAGATGCCCTTAGCTATCTGAAGTGCCTTTGATGTACAAGAAAGAAAAATGGTTTAAATTAAATGACACGATGCCTTGCTTAGCGTGTTGACTTTTAAGAAGGATCTGTAAAAAAGAGCTGCTTTTGTAGATGTTAGTATGTGAAGGAAAATTACTTCTTAAAATCAACTAATGGTAATTGGCTTGGTGTGAGGACCTAGGCAGCCATGTGTTCTAAATTAGCCATAGGTGGTTCTGTTCTCTGCACCAATACTGTTGCCATACATCTTCAGTCATTCTTTCATTTACTAAAGAAACATGTTTTAAACTCTTAATGAGCTCCAGGTGCTAGATAATGTACACTATGCATACTTTTTTGCATAATGTATCATTTATATGTGTAATGATAGTAGACATTAATAGGGCATGGTTCCCATGCTGAAGGAGTTTATACCCTAGCATTTACAATCTTCTTTCAGTCCTATGGATTAAATTCAGGGCTTCACTTGTGCTAAGCAAACCCTCTATCGCTGAGCTATATTCTGAACCCTTTTTATCTTGAGATAGGACCTTGAACTTATGATCTTCCTTCCTCAGTCTCCTGAGTAGCTGGGATTGCAGGTGTGCACCACCACACCTATCTTACAATCACTTTTTCTGTCTCCCATACTAGACCATGAATGCAATAATTTATCTTTAAATGTCTCTATTTCCCATAGAACAAGAGAATCCAACCTTCTGATAATAGACAAAGAGCCTCATCATTTTATACTCTGGTGCCTTGCTGCCTCATACATCAGATCTGCAAACACAAGAAAACCACGGGAAATACTTCTGTTTCCAGTTAAGAGGCAACCATGACTTCAGCACTAATATTAGTATGAAAAAAGGAATATACCTGGCTGACATAGCTGAAATGGCTAAACTCAACTGTCAAGAGAGATGACATAATTAATGGGAAAAGAAAAGGAGAGAGAGGCAAACTGCAGAGGTGGTGCCATATTGTCATATGGCAGTAAAGATTAGAAGCAGCAGACCACAAAAATCACTTGCTGCAAAAAAAATGAGAATGGACAAAAGAGCTGGAACAAAAAGACCAGAACAGCCTGACAGCTTCAGAACAAACAGAATCTCTATCACTCTTTCAGGCATCATGTGAGAGGACCATGTGGCTCAATGGCTAAGCATCCTTGGGTTCAATCCCTGGTACCATGGAAGGAAGGGAAGGGAAGGGA
>PVKS010007489.1:0-33315 GCA_004027875.1 Aplodontia rufa | reverse complement strand
TGTCAGATAATGTCCCTCTCCTGGATGTTACTAATCATAAGAAAAATAGAACTCCCCTCTTAGACTTTCCCTGGAAACGTTTCTGAGTTTGCTTTACATATTTATATTTGACATGTTTAAATTCTACCTACACACACAAAGTGTGGAGTTTAAATAGATACTAATGGATAATCCAAAAGAGTTCATAGTAGGTTTCCATCTCTAAATTATATATCCCCCTTATTCCTTATAAATTCCTTAAAGTTCTAATTCATGTGTCCCTCTTATTCCTTCTAATAACCTATCATTTGGATGATCTAGTATAAGTCCAAGGGGATTCCATACCATACCATCAGAGTGCATCAGCAAACATCTGCCTCAACCTACTCAGAGGTCAAGGGACCAGAAGATGTGCAAATCCAGATAACGGCTCCAAAAACCTAGTAAGTAATGCTTTTAATAATGTAAAGGGGGGCTGGAACAGTGGCTCAGTGGTCACAGTGCTTGACTGGCATTGCAAGGACAAAGGTTTGAACCCCAGCACCACATAAACAATGAAGTGTCAGAGCAACAAAGGACACATGAAAAATTAAAAAGTTGTTTCTCTCTCTCTTCCTCTATCTCACTGTCCCTTTGTCTTGTTAAAAAAAAAAAAAGAAAGAAAGAAAGAAAGAAAAAGAAAAGTAGGGCTGGAGCAGTGGCTCGGCAGTTATGGCATTTGCCCAGCATGCACAAGTACACGGGTTCAAACCCCAGCACCCACATACACAACTAAGTGTCAGAGCAATGAAGGCCATGTGAAAAACTCAATAAAAATTCTCTCTGTCCCTCTCTCTTTTAAAAAAAGAAAAATAGTGTTCACACCAGACTCCTCAACGTGAGTCCTGGCAAACGGGCCATCAAACGACAAGCATGTTTTGGACACCTGTGCTGAGCTTCCCGTAAGAATCACAGAGACACACGGAGTTCCGACGCCCTTGCCATCACATACAGAGTTCAAGTACCACCATTACCTCACTCATCTATAATATATTGAGCTTCTAGTTTATTACAGACGTTAGGAGACAAATCTTCCTAGTCCAACGGAGGAAAGAGCGTGTAAAAACCCAGTTAAGGTAATCTGAGGCATTTAGCACGGCACCTAGTAATTCCAGATGCCAAATCTGTGTTTGCTGAACCGAATGAGCACAGGTGTTCATGTGGCAACCAGGAACTCAGTTTGACTGGAGTCAAGGACTCATTGTCAAGAAACACAGAACACAAGGCTGGCAAGGGTTGGGAGCTAGCTTTAATTGGACCATTCATGACTTTTTGAGCTGTGTTGAGAGATTCAATTTTTTTTCTGGCAAATAATGGAAATGACTGAAGGCTTTTAAAGCAAAGGAATGGAATAACCTATGCTCCCTGGAAAACAGGAGAGATAATGAATGGGGAAAAGTGAGCCTGGAGTAAGGGAGATCTGTTGAAAGGCCATTGCAATGGTCCAACTGAAGGATGGCAAGGCTTGAACTACATGGGGACGAGGGTCCGAAGATGTGTTTAGGAGAAAATTGGCATAACTTGGGGGCTGGACACATTTCTAAAAGAGAGGGCAGAATCAAGAGTGACTCTGAGCTCAGTCTAGCCTCAGCAAATGCCTAGAAAGTTTTTTTATCAAAACCAAATACAGGGGTTTAGGGATTTAGCTCAGTGGCACAGCGCTTGCCTAGCACGTGCAAGGCCCCAAGTTCAGTCCTCAGCCCTGAAAAAAAAAAAATACAGGAACAGGAGTGAGGTGGTGTAGGAAGGAGAGGCAGGTAATAGACACCACTTCACACATGATGGAGTTGAGATGCCTTTGAAACATCTGAGTTCAGCTCTCCAGTGGCCACTTGGAGGTAAGAGAAGTATCTGAGCCAGAGACACCCATCATAACTCCAAGAGATGTAACTAAGGAGGCAGAGTAGTACTTACACACAGAAGCAATCAATGAACAAAGAAGCATGGACTGAATTTATATACTAAATTGCCTTAAGTCGGGTAGGCATGGGTTGAGTTCATTGAGCTGGAAGAACTGTGTCAGTGGGCAGAGATGGGGAAAGGAGCTTGGCCTCGGGGGATGAAGAGAATCCCAGGGCATTTCCATGGTCAGAACAGGCACGACACAATCCCAGAGGCCAGTAGGTACACAGGAAAAAGAAGAAACCTGCCTGATGGAAAAGGCAGATTAGCGATCTTAAAGAATACAGGCATTAGGACTGAAGAGTAAAGGGGTAGCAGGTGACTGGGAGTCCTGAAATACAGGTTCAAGGCAATAGAGAACACAGGCAGTTACATATTGTGAAGAGAAGAACGCCACGGGGAAATATTTAACCACTTGATCAAAATGTAGTTTGTGAGAATCGTTCCATGGGTATTTCTGTCTGTGCCCACATTGCTCTTCACTAAAGCTCTTAGAGCATCTACATTTAGACAGAGGATTCTAAACATTTTACAAAAGACACGCCAAAGTGAAGAAGCACAATAACAGTGAAATTTCAGAATGTCAAGTATCCTTGCAATAAAGGACTCTAACAAATATTTCCATGTTCCTGCAGATGGTCCATAATAGCAGTGTTTTGTTGAGCAGCTTATAAAATGTCTTCTATAATGAGAAAGCCTATTTAACATATGTTCTCTTTTATCCTTGACCATAGAGGTTTCTTTGGCAACTCCAAAATTTTGATGAGCTACCCCAAACTGTGACATAATATTGAAGAACAGGAACAAGGACCCCTTTTATTTTGAACTAAAAACCTGGTCAAGGAGAAATGGGGATGTAGTTCAGTGGTAGAGCACTTGCTTAGCATATGCAAGTCCCTGGTTCAGCACTGAAAAAGGTGGGAGGTATGGTTAAGGATCTAACAAACGATTTTCACACTTCTTCTGGACAGGAGAGTTAACATGGGAGATGTAGAATAACAGGGACCCAGTCTCTTCTGATCCCAGTTCACATCATTTGGACAGGTTGAGGCAATCTCTCTCCCTTTCCACCATGGCCACCACCTCCGTGACTCCACAAGTAGGCTCATGTGTAGGAGTGGCCACTGTGAGTGGTTCAGGAATGGAAGTGACTTAAGATAATTAAATGGGACACTGGAAGATATGTTTGGGAGCTTACACAGTAACCATGTCCCGGTCCACCCCTTCCTTCGTTGCTAATTGAACTCTGATTTTGTTTAGTCAATGAGTACATGAACAATGTATATGGGCACACACCTAAAACTATTCAGGAATCAAATTCACCTTGTAAAGGACTCGTAACTCTTGAGGGTGAGAAATAAGGAGAGTTCTGTTCAGTCATTTCTGAAGAGTTTTTCTTCACTTTCAAGAGAAGCCACAAATCAGGGACTTACTCCTTCCTATCATTGGATGCTGTCATGAGAAGACGTGATGCTGGGCACTGCTGCAACCATCTGAAACTAAGGCAAGGAGATCCATAGAGAAGTTGACCAAGGCTCTGACAACTTTGATCCCCTGAGATGATGAACTCTAGAACTCCCCTTACCTCGGAATTTCCAACTGTGAGATAAAGGCATCTCTTTTATCCATTATTTATGACCAAAGCCATCCCAACAGATCAAGGCTCAAACTTGGAACTTTTGTTATCATCCTTGGAAAGAAATTCCTCTTCCACTTGTGTGTTTATATGGTAGGATGTGACCCTGGAGATCTTACCAGCTTTCATAAGGGAAGAAATACCAAGAAGAAAAAAGAGAGAGAGAGAGGAAAACAGTGTTAAGAGATGAAAAGACACAAATTATCAGTAACATTGTTTAAGAGCCTAGATGTAGTTTCGCATGAAGTTACCCCTAACTTTTTCAGCTATGTGAACTAAAATAATCCTTTCCTTGCTTATGCTAGTTTGAGTTGTCTCTTCTCCATTTGCAATTTTACAATACCTACGTGTATCCAGGCAGGAGAGGAGAGAGAAAAGCTCTTGTCGAGATAAGGTTTGGAAAATCCTTAGCACAGTGTTAGGTGCTCAATAAACAAGGTGGAGCCTAATTTGTTTTCTGTTCCTTTTTTATCCTTCAGCCAAATCATCTTGAATTACATTAAACGAGAATCAAAACTCTCTAAGTCCCACCACTCCCCCCCAATCTCAAATGGTCTACAGACCTGAAATAATGCACTCAAATGCTAAAACAGTCCCCAAAACAAGTTAGGAGAAAATGGGAGTCAGGCAGCCAGTGAGTTTGACTTCTCCTTATTTACCTAAAGAAAATTTCTTTTACATATTGGTCATTCTAATATAAATTATCTCTAGCTGTTTCAAAATTGTTCTGCCCACTGGCTAGGAGTGACACATTCAGAGGTCAACTCTGGTTCCGCCCTCTGTCATAGCACATTCGGTTTATTTACTAGTGTTTGTCTACTCCACATTACTTCAAGTCTCTGGACATGAGAAATATTCTTTATTGAACCCTCAGTACCTAATGTTGTATCTTACACACTAAAGGCATATCACAATGTTTGCTAATTGAATAGATAAATGAATTCAGCCTCAGTCTCCCTTATTTTATATGAGAAAAAAGGGTGGCATTCTTTGAAGATGAGCCATGCTATAGAGGTCAAACACATAAGATTATTTGGTGATAAAGAGTGGGGGCCTGAGGGTGTAGCTCAATGGTAGAGTGTAAGATCCTGTATTCACTCCCCAGCATCAAAAGGAAAAAAGGAGGGGTTATCTTAGTTGTAAGCATCAGAACCTAACTCTAGCTGATTAATTTTAATTGGAAACTTAGTTTGTTATAAAGATGTTGGGGCCAGGTATGGTAACACACACCTATAATCCCAGTGGCTTGACAGGCTGAGGCAGGAGAAACAGAAGTTCAAAGTTAGCCTCAGCAGTTTAGGGAGGTCCTAAGCAACTGAGTGAGTCCCTGACTCAAAATATAAAAAGGGTTGGGGATGTGGCTCAATGTTTGTGTGCCCTTGGGTTCAGTTCCCAACACACGCGCACACACACACACACACAAAGATCTTGAGAAGTGGGCACAGTAGCACACATCTGTAATCCTGGTAACTTGGGAGGCTAAGACTAGGAGGATCACAAGTTCAAGGCCAATCGTGGCAACATAATGAGACCTTGTCACAAAGCAAAAAATAAAAAGGGGAGGGGATGTGGCAAAGAGCCCTTGGGTTCAATTCCCCAATACCACACACACAAAAAAAGGTATTGAGTAGCCAGGAGGGCTGAAGAACCAGATGCGAGTCTTGCCTTTGAAAAACAAACCCCAATTTCAAATCACAGAACTGGCCACATGAGAAAATGCACACCCCACCACACATGGAAGAAAATGCTGTCATGGTGAACAGAGACATCAAAAATGGAAGCTCTATGCCTAGCACGTTTTCTCGTGTTCCTCAGGGCTGACCTGCAGACATATACAGGTGCATCCCGGGCAGAGTGTGGGTCTCATACTTGTGTCCTAGTTGCAGGGTGGCTTGGAAATGGAGTCTTCTTTAATGAGGGAGGAAAATTTCATCCTAGGCAGGGTTTCCCTAAACATAGAAAGGCCCCCAAAAATGATAGTCAGTCATGAGTATTATGCATGTCCACTCTCTTGGAACTTGGCATTTTAGGCAGTTATCTGTGTGAATGATTCCAATATCATCTGCACCAAAGCCCACAAAGGAGGCAACAGTTGACTCCAGATCCCTCTGAGCTAACTCTTCAAGACTGCTCTCCTCTGGTCTTCTCTCTGGCATTGGCCACCTACGCTGACCACCGTGGGTCAGAAAGAAAACTATAAATAAATGTGGGAAAGGTATCTGGCTTTGGTGTAAGAAATTTGCTTCAAATAATAATAGGTCAAAAGTGAATGCTAAGACCCTGGTCATTGAGAAAGGAGGTCTATTATCATGTTTTTAAATCCGGATAAGGTATAATGCCATACAACCTAAGACATTTGTAGAGATGTATTGGGAAGGAGGCAGGGAGGGATAAGGGTGGGTAATTGGGGGGGGGCTCTTGGGGGTAAATATAATTTTCAGAATTATATATATATTTCATTAGAAGCTTGTTTGATTGTTCAACAAATAAGTTTCTGAATAAAATTAAAAAAATTTTTAAAGTGATGCTAAGAAATTTATACACATTATCTTACAACCTTGTGAAATAGGTAGTATTTTACTTCACTCTATAGCAAGGTAAAGAACAGAGCAGTTTGTTCAGCCTGTGAAGAACAGTAGAGGTAGTCCCCAGTTGACAGTGGTTTGACTTAGAATTGTTTTACTTTATAATGTAGGCCACCGTTTGTTTTATTTTGTGATTTATATGACTTTGGCTTTAAATAAAACCACTGCATTGCTTTTTACTCTCAGTACTATGTTAGTCAGCTTTTTTGTTGCTGTAACCAAAATACCTGGCAAGAACAATTTAAAGGGCTAAGGTTTTTTGGTTCATGGTTTCAGTACCAGGTTGATCAGCTTCATTGTCATGGGTCCAAGAAGAGGAAGAACATCATGGCTGAAGGGCATGACAGAGAAAAGCTGCAAAATTCCTGACAGCCAGGAAGGGGAAGGCGTGAGGAAGGAGCCAGTTACAAGATCTAGCCCCCAACGGCACACCCCCTGTGACCTCCTTCCTCCAGCCATGCCCCACCTCCCTACAGTTTCCACCTCCAAGTAGTCCATTCATTCAGCTATCAACTGATTAATCCACTGATGAGGCCAAAACCCAATGAACCAATCACTTCCCAAAAGTCCCACCTCTGGACATTGCTGGGGGACATTTCAGATCCAAACCATAACAAGTACAGTATTCAGTAAATGATAAGAGACATTCGACACTTTATTATACATATGCTTTCATGTTAAATAATTTTACCCAAATATAGGCTAATGTAACTGATCAGAGCATGTGTCAAACAGTCTAAGCTAAGCTATAGTATTCGATAAGTTAGGTACATTAAATTCATATTTTACTTGGTATTTTCAACTTACAATGTAGTCACAACTCCAACGTAAGTCAGAAGCATCTCTGCTAGACTTCAACACCATGACTACAAATTCAACTCTATGCTGCCCCTAATCTAAAAGATCCCATTGCATTCTAACAATCCGCTTAAGTCCTCTGCTACTTGTGTATTTAAAACTTTCACCTAAAATTCAAAATATTTGTATTTCTGCATGCTTCTTTCCATTTTCAAGCTGCTTGTTATAAGCAAAGTTTCCAAAAATGCTTCTTTTTTTCTTATTTTTTAAGAGAGTGGGACAGTGAGAGAGACAGAGAAAGAGCGAAACAACTTTATTTAGTTTTTCACATGGCCTTAGTTGCTCCAACACTCAGTTGTGTACGTGGTGCTGGGGTTTGAACCTGGGTCCTCGTGCTTGCCAGGCAAGTGCCGAAACCGCTGAGCCACCGCTCCAGCCCATCCAAAAATGCTTCTTTAACCAAACAATAAAGATTTTACAAAAGCTTAAATTGTCTACATTCTCTGTCTTTATTGACCTTGAGTCCCATGTATTGCAATTGCTGGGAAAGATTTCTGTGAAAGAGCTCAAACAAATAATTATAGCATGCCACATAATGTATATAATGTTCTTTAACCAGCATAGCAACATTTACCCTTAGAGACGCTCGTTTTCTGTAATTACTGCTTATATGAAAATAAACCTCAGCTGAAAGCTATGAGAAAAATCAATTCAAAATAGAACCTTCAACTTGCCAACTCTGCAGAGATGTTTACCAATATGTACATGCCATTTATGTGTACTGCCACTGAAAAAAAACACTAACAATTCACAAATTGCTCCAAGAATAAATCTTATTGACAAGGTAACAAAATGGAATTGAAAAATGCAGTCGGCTCAATGATTTGTTGCCAAATTATCTACCATAATCGGTAATTTCTGATTTTGTGATTTCTAGTGGGTGCTAAATGTATTTTGTTAAGACACAGTGATGCTGTTAGTTATTGTTCCCTTACATCTTTTAATGGAAGGCAGCTATTGTCATGACAAGACATAGGTATGAATCCTGCCTCTGTCTCTTACTGTCTGCTAGACTTTGGGTAAACTATTTTACCTCTGTAAGCCTCCATTTTTCCATCTTAAAACTAGCATAACTAATAATACCTGCAAATTGTATGATTCTTATCACAACAGGGAGAGGACTCCCTAGTATACTTGGAGGCATAGGGTGGGGGAATGGGGGGAGGGTGTAGGAAGAACAGCTAGGAGACTGGAGGGTGGGAATAGGGGGGAATCATCTCAGAAGGAGACTTCTATCCTCCATGAGATATCCATTTAATTCAGGGGTTCTTCTGGGAGAAACAGCAACATGGGGAACCCAAGCTGGGCATTCATGATATGGCATTAGCCCTGACTAAGTATATATACATTGGTTCTTGAATGTTTGATAATGTTTCCCCCTCATTTATAACTCTATATCTATTTAATTAAAAAACTAGCATAGCTCAGGACTTTGGGAGACAAATCAAAGGCATTAACCAGCAGGAATATAACAAGTGTTAATATAGATTAAAATACACCCACATTCAATGGTAGGAATAAATATTCACCAAGCTTTCTTTTTTAAAGAGAGAGGGACAGTGAGAGAGAGAGAGAGAGAAAGAGCGAATCAATTTTATTTAGTCTTTCACGTGGCTTTCATTGCTCCAACACTTCGTTGTGCATGTGGTGCTGGGATTCGAACTCACATCCTTGCTCATGCCAGGCAAATGCTATAACCACTGAGCCACCACTCCAGCCCTTGCCAAGCTCTTTTTACATTGGACTAATATGCTTTATAATGGAGTGTGAGGAGACGGGATCAAAATTGCCAACTAAGAACATACTAAACCTTTCTCCCACATTTCAAATCCCTATAAATTACAAGAAAAAAAATTTAATTGAAACCAGCACAAGATAACTTTTGGTGCCCACAATAAGCAGATATTATAGAAATGTGTGAAAAATAAAGGCAGAGGAGTTCATATGGAAGGAAGAAATGACAGCCAAAACAGACGTAAGAGGGGACTGATGAGGGAGGGTCTCTAGGCTCTGAGCTGAAAAGCAATAAAGGAAAAGGAGAGGGGATCCAGGTCACCAGCAGTGACTGGCCTAGGAGACACCCAGAAACTTGGAACACTCTGTCCCTCTCCTTTTGGTGTTACACAAGGGCACGGGAGGCTTTTGCCCCGAGAGAGGAACGTGCACATCCAGCAACATGCTGATCCCACTGCTCTGAACGTGGGGCAGTACTCACTGCTGCCCAGCAGGAAGGCGAAGGCTTCAGGACACAGCCCTGCCTGCAACCCTGGAAGCAAGCCAGATCTTCAGCTAGAGCAGAAACAGGTTAACACAGCAGCACACAGATGAGCATGCGGCAGAACCCAGCAAACACGCAAGGCACCGAATGAAGACACCGGGCTCACAGCACAAACAACCATTCAAAGGAGCAAAGATAATGCAACAAACAAAGGAGACTGTTAAAGTACGGTACACGTAGTTAACATCCTTAGAGGGGTTAGAGAGAATAACGTCTTCGTTTAACTAAAATAGATTATTATGAATAGGAACTAGAGATCTTGGAAAGGGAGATCTGCATCACTGAAATTTTTAAAAATTCAGAAAATGTGCTGAACAGCAGAAAAGATATAACCAAAGAGTAATTACTTAGTTGGATGACACAACTGAGGGATTCTCCTAGAACACAGTTCAAAAGGGACAAATAAATGGAAAATAGTTTAAAATTCAAATATTCTAACATCTAATTAGCAAGAATTACAAAAAGAGAATGAAGATAAATATTCATAGAAATGACAGGAAAAATTTTAAAATATATAAAAATAGAGGTAATGAGCTCAACAAATGTTCAGTGGACAAATGAAAACAACTCACCCAGATGCATCAAGATGAACCTGGGGGCAGGAATTACTTACAAAGAAATATAAATCAGATTGTCATCGGTTTTCTCAAGGGAAATTACATGTGCAAAAATATATTGAAGCAGAATTTTCAATTTTCTATGATAAAATAATCATGATTTTAAAATTCTGTATCTATTCACAATATCATTAAGAAATAAAGACATGGGCTGGAGCGGTGGCTCAGTAGTTACAGTGCTTGCCTGGCATGTGCGAGTACGCAGGTTCAAACCCCAGCACCACGTGTACAACCAACCAAGTGTCCGAGCAATGAAAGCCACATGAAAAACTAAATAAAATTGATTCTTTTCTCTCTGTCCCTCTCTATTAAAAAGAAGAAATAAAGACATGCTTTTCCATGCTGATAATGCTTCCCCAAACATGGTGTGTGTTCTGAAGACCCACTGGACCTTCTGTAAGAAGTGTAGCAAACACCAACCCCCATAAAGCGACACAGAATGAAAAGGGGAAGGATTGTCTGTGTGCACAGGAAAAATAGAGTTATGACAGGAAACAGAAAGGCTGTGGTGCACAGACTAAGGTAATTTTCAGGACAAAGGCTAAAATTACTGCAAAGATTGTGCTAAGGCTGGAGTGCCCTGAGCCTAATTGCAGATCTAATCGAGTGTTGGCTTTTAAGTAATGCAAGCACTCTGAACTGAGCCAAGATAAGAAGAAAAAGGGTCAAGTGATCCAGTGCAAATCATCATTGTTTATTTCACTATAAGGATAATAAAATGCTGAGGTTGTCCTAAAAAAATAAGACATATCAGACATGCAAGTATTTATAAAGTTTTCACCCATACTTTATTTATGAAAAGATACAAGAAAACCAGCCCATAGGGAAAAAAAAGAAAAGAAAGAAGTCAATCCAATTCAAGGGAAAGAAAATGGTTAACGAAAATTCTTACCATTAAGTCTAAATAGATTATAAATTATAAGTCTAAATAGATTATAAATAAACAAAAAAGTAGTGACAACTCCAAATTATCTTTACATGGTAGACAGAGGTTGGAAAAACTAGGGGGAGGTAGGGTTTGGGAGTGGATTTGGCAGGATAATTTGGAACACAAGGAAGTAAAAGTGGGCCCTAAAAATAAGTTTTAGGGAAAGGATATATTTTTTTAGTTGTTGATTCAAAACATATGTTTATATATGAGCAAATATTGAATCATAACTAAACAGAAAGTAGTTCTCTTCCAAATCAATAGGATAAGCAGAGAGAACTTAGAAAAATTAAACTTCATCCAAAAGTCAAGTCATGTGAGAGGGGATAAAGAAAAATAAATATTATAGGAACACTAAAGAGAGTGCTGGAGTGGTGGCTCAGTTGGTTGGAGTGCTTGCGTGGCAAGCATAAGGACCCAGGTTCAAACCCCAGCACCACATATACAACTAAGTGTTGGAGAAACAAAGGCCAGAGGAAAAAATAAAATGATTCTCTGATTCTCTCTCTCTCTTCCTCCCTCTCTTAAAAAAAACATGCTAGAGGGGCTTGAGCAGTGGCTCAGTGGTTATGCCACTTGCCTGACATGCACAAGGACACAGGTTCAAACTCCAGTACCACTTACCCAACGAAATGTCAGATCAATGAATGAAAGTCACATGAAAAACTAAATAAAATTGATTCTCTTTCTCTCTCACTGTCCAAGTCTTAAAAAAAAAAATAAGAATGCCAGAAAAAAACCAACATAAAAATCATGACAAATGTGAAAGTTAAATAATTTATTAAAAGACAGACTATATTTTTAAAATTTTAATTGGTGCATTATAATTATACAGAATAGTGGGATTCCTCATGCCACATTTGAATATGGAAAAGACATAATTTTCTTCTTTTGAAAAACATTTGTGTTTAGGTCTTTTTCCCATTTCTTGACTGGGTTATTTGTTCTCTTGATGTTTTTTGTGTTCTTTATATATTCTGTATACTAATCCCCTATCAGAAGAGTAGCAAGCAAATATTTTCTGTCATTCTGTAGGTTCTCTTTCCACACTGTTGATTCCTTGGCTGCACAGAAACTTTTTAATTTTATGTCTTCCCACTTATTCTTTGTTTTATTTGAGCTTTAAGTGTCTTGTTGAGGAAGTTGGTACTGTGCCAATGCGTTGCAGTGTTGACCCTGTGTTTTCTTATGGAAGCTAAAGTGTTTCTGGTCTAATTCCTACTCTTTGATACACTTTGAACTGATGTTTGTGCGGGGTGAGAGACGGGGAATCTATCTTCATCTTCTGCATATGGATTTTTAGTTTTCCCAGCAAGAGACTCTACTTAAAAATAAAAAAATAAAAAATAAAACTCCATCTAAATGTTATTCATAACAATTGTACCTAAAGTATTATGTCTTGGGAATGAAAATAAAGGAATATAAAAAGAAATAAAAGGCAAATGTTAACAAAAGCAAAGGAAGCATAGCAATATCAATCTCCAATAAAAGAAAGTTCAAGAGATAAAATTCTTCTCAAGAGAAAAGATGCAAAAGAGGATTTTTCAGGAAAAAAATGCCTGTTGTGTATACATTATGTGCAGGCACTTTTCTAGGCTTGGGTGACAGCAGGGAAGGTGGCAAACAAGCCCTAGTCCTCATGGGATCTAGCAGAATACAGATATTCAATCCTACTCCTTACATTTGGAGGACTTGAGAAAAGTAAAGAGTCAAATGCAACCCTATTGATTGTACGTCTAAGTAATTAAAAGCCATAATTCAAACAAATTATAACAACTGATAAGTTATTAGATAAAAATATTTTCTCAGGTTGAGGAATGTAGCTCAGTGCTAGAGAGCTTTCTTACTATACGCAGGCCTAGGTTTGATCCCAAGAACCACCAAAAATGGGGGGTGGGGAGGAGAAGAAGAAGAAGGAAAAAAAACCTCTGCATCTACCTTGTCAAATATTCCTTCATGACAGCCTAGAAAGCTAGATTCAAATTCAGAATTCCTGGATTCCTCTTGTTGTGGGAATCTATCCCTAACTATGACTTTCACTTTCACCCCCAACTCTGACCACATCGCAAGTGACCCTGCACACACATGTGGACTCCTGGTATTGTATATACAAATCCTACACACAATTCCTGCAAACAGCCCTGACTAGCCATCCCTCAAACCTTGTATTGTACACACAGACAGATCAGTTCACACTTGGGAAGACGTACCAAGAAATGAGGTTCATGCAGGCCTTAGAAGCTAGTTCAACACAATTTGCAGAGAATTCTGGAATATCAGTTGTCCCTAGTATGCTCCATACTTGGAGAGAGGGTAGTACAGGCCCCAGGGAAGAGACATATGTCGTTTGGCCTCATGGATCCCTTGATGTGTGGGATGGGCATCATCATACAAGGGTTAGAGTGGAATCCTTAGGCAAAAGGCCTAGGAAAAGGGCTCCTCCAGGCCAGGTTGAAGGCAGCACCACTGACAACACACTTAGCACTGTCAATCAAAAAGTATTCATGAAAAATCCCAGAGAGTTAAGCACTACGCAAAGACTGAAAATAGGATGATGGAAGAACAAGGTACTGGGTGGGTTCACTGATAGAATAATCAAAAGAGGCTTCTCTGAAGAGAGGGTAGTCACTTAAGCTAAATCTGAATTTGAAACAATAAAACTAGAAATTCAAATCCAAGTGGTATTATTCCAAGCAAATGTGAAAGGTTAACACAAAGTCCCTGGGCAGAAATAATCTTGGAGTGTTTCAGGAATTGAACAAAGTCCCAAGCGTAGTAGGAGAGGAGGAGAGTGGAAGGTGAGTTCAACAAGTACACAAGCCAGATGGTGTCAGTCTGTAGGCAAAAGAGTTTGGGTTTCATACTTAGTAAGACAGGAAGTTATTAGAAGATTATAGGCAGAGAACTAGCATAATTGAATTTACGTATGTTAAGGTTACTCTAGCTGCTGGGTAACACCCAAGAAAACAAGAATGAAGACAGAAGCCAGGTGGGAGACCACAGAGGCAGCCCAGGTATTCAGTAATAATGGCTTGAGTAGGAAGGTAGAAGTGAAACCAAGAATATGAACATTGGATGTGGAGAGTTAGTAGGACTTGGGAATTAATCATATAGGGTTCAGGGAGAGGTTTAGAAAAAAGAGATAAATCAAGAAAACTCTTGGCCATCTGGATGGAGAGACTGAATGGAAGTGGTACCACTTATGGAGATAATTGTTGAATCCACATGATGGGTGCATGGTGATCCATTATAGTGTTTCCTCTACTCTTGAGAATATAAAACTTCTATAATTAAAAAATAAAAGCTTTTTAAAGAGAAAATCAAATGGAACAAACATTATTGAAAATCTGGAAACCAAAAAAAATATTGCTAATGAATTAAAATATTTCCCTTTGATCTAAGACATGTGTGTGCATCTATTTGCTTTTACAAAATTGAGAATATAAAGTGCCATACAGTAATCTAATGTTTACAATTAGTAATAGAACATGTTTATTGTCCCCATATCCTTAAAAATTCCTTAGAACATAATTTTCCCTTTTTTTATTTTTAAGAGAGAGGGACAGTGAGTGAGTGAGAGAGAGAGAGAATCAGTTTTAGTTTTTCATGTGGCTTACATTGCTCTGACACTTTGTTGTATATGTGGTACTGCGGTTTGAAACCACATCCTTGCATATGCCAGGCAAGAGCTATAACCACTGAGCCACTGCTCCACCTCCTAGAACATAGTTTTTGATGGTCACATTGTGTCCCAGCTTATTCTGAACATAATTTAAATTGTGTAATTCTAGAAACTTAATGAATTCCTAAATGATTAATCAATCATTAATCATTATGAGCAGATTAATCAATTAACTGATTTTAAGAATTCCTGGAATTGTATCAGTCAGCCAATAATTACAAGATACTGCTAATATATGCAATGAAAATCAAGAAAGATCACTTTATGATTTATTTCTTATGATATTGCAGCCTTTGAAGGTAAATGGATGGTGATGGAAGAAATTACGTTGAGTGAAGTCAGCATAACCCAGAGAACCAAGGATTGAATGTCTTCACTCATCTGTGGAGGCTGGAGCTAGACCCAGGCCTGTGTGAAAAATGGTCAGCTCTCAAGTATTAGACCCAGCAAAGTCTTAGTAACACATAACCTAGGGCATTCATAGAGATGTACTGTAAAAGAGGGGGGAGGGAGCAGGAGGGGAATCCTTCTTATGAGACCAAATATTTCATGTGGTCAGAAATTGGTTTCTTTACAGCATAAAAACAGGTTTTCAGGGAAAATAAAGTAAAATAGGAAACAAAGACATATACAGAAAGATTTAATTTCTCTAGATACAGAATCCCACAGAATTTCATTATTTTGTTTGAAGTAAATTCTGAGAACATAAGGCGTACCCCTTATGAGCATGATTGATGTAAACATACAAGGTAAGTAAAATCTAATTAAATGTTTTGTTTTGTTTTGTTTTTAAGAGAGAGGGACAGTGACAGAGACAGAGAAAGAAACAACTTTATTTAGTTTTTCGCATGGCCTTAGTTGCTCCAACACTCAGTTGTGTACGTGGTGCTGGGGTTTGAAGCCAGGTCCTCGTGTTTGCCAGGCAAGTGCCGAAACCACTGAGCCACCGCTCCAGCCCCGTAATTAAATGTTTTTAAATGTTTTACTATTTTTACTTCTCCAGGTCTCATGTACCATCCAATGGTAAATTACTGGCAACAATCTGCTGTCAACTTGCACACACAGTATTCAATTAAAAACTCTGAAAGCAAATTTAGTGCTATAAAAAATAGGACCAAAGGAACAGAAAAATGTTGTGGTTTTAGTGTCTACCAAGCAATGCATGTCATGAGTCACCTTTTACACCCATGGGCCTGGATCTTTTTCCAGTTCAGGAACACAGGTACTATTTCATAAAATCCAGTATGCAAAGGATCTAAAACAAATTTTCCTGTGGTCTATAATTTTAAGCAGTTCTAGAGACTTCAGATGAAATTGGTAGATGTAGTACTTTTTTTTAAAGAGAGAGAGAAACAGTTTTGTTTAGTTTTTCATGTGGCTTTTGTTACTTCCACACTTTGTTGTGTTCATGGTGTTAGGGTTTGAACCCGGGGCCTGGCACATGCCAGGCAAGCGCCATTACCACTGAGCCACCACTTAAGCTCCAATGAATTACTAATTTAAAAAAAGAGAGAGAAGGACAGTGAGTGAGAGAGAAGGACAGTGAGTGAGAGAGAGAGAGAGAAAGAGAATCAATTTTTATTGAGTTTTTCACTTGGCCTTCATTGCTCAGACACTTAGTTGTGTATATGGGCGCTGGGGTTTGAACTCGTGTACTTGCGCATGCTGGGCAAGCACCGTAACCTCTGAGCCACCACTCCAGCCCCCCCATGTATTATTCTTTACCTGTGAAAAAAATCAAGCAAAAAAGAAATCTGAATTTTGATTGCTAACTTACCCACTTGCTCGGATATTAAATTTTTAGAATCTAAATTGCTAGAAAGCTGGAATGGGATCAAAAACATTTCCTTTAACTTGGATAATAAAATAAAATTTCCTTTCCTAGAGACTTGATTTTTTTATTAAGAAATTTAGTTCTTGATTGTCTCCACTCATCTGTGGAGGTGGGGTCTAGACCCTGGACAATGAGAAAGCTGGTCTAGTAACATGAGTTAAATCCAGATAAGATGTAATGCTTTACAATCTAATACTTTTTTTAGAGTTATAATGGGAAGGGGAAGGGAGGGATAAGGGAGGGTAATTGGGGGGAATATATACACATTTTATATTATTTTGTTAAAATCTTGTAAGGTTGCTCAAAAATAAAAAAAAAGAAATAAAAAAAAAAGAAATTTAGTTCTTGTACAATAAAAAATGCATCCAATGAAACAATGACATGTACATATTCTTTTTTTTTTTTTTAAAGAGAGAAACAACTTTATTTAGTTTTTCACATGGCCTTCATTGCTCCAACACTCAGTTGTGTACATGGTGCTGGGGTTTAAACCCAGGTCCTTGTGCTTGCCAGGCAAGCGCCAAAACCGCTGAGCCACCGCTCCAGCCCCCATGTACATATTCTTAAAATTAGATTTCCCCCTTAAATCCCACTCTATTCTCTCACCTTAACCCTTCCCCTCCTGCTCCCTCCCCCCTCTTTTACAGTACATCTCTATGAATGCCCTAGGTTATGTGTTACTAAGACTTTGCTGGGTCTAATACTTGAGAGCTGACCATTTTTCACACAGGCCTGGGTCTAGCTCCAGCCTCCACAGATGAGTGAAGACATTCAATCCTTGGTTCTCTGGGTTATGCTGACTTCACTCAACATAATTTCTTCCATCACCATCCATTTACCTTCAAAGGCTGCAATATCATTGTTTCTAATTGCTGAGTAGAACTCCGTGGTATGTATGTATGTATGTGTGTGTGTGTGTGTATGTGTTATATATATGTGTGTATATATATCTGTGTATATATATGTGTATATATAATGTATATACATGTGTAATGTGTGTATATATAATGTATGATATGTATATAATGTATGAGATATATATAGATATAGATATATAATGTATGTCACAGTTTTTGGATCCATTCGTCCAGTGAGGAGCATCTGGGTTGGTTCCATAATTTAGCTATTGTAAATTGAGCTGCAATTAACACAGATTTTGCTGTGTCACTGTAATGTTCTGATTCCAGCTCCCCTGGAAAAATACCCAGGAGGGTGACAGCTGGATCATATGGTGGGTTCATCCCTAATTTTTTGAGGATTCTCTACACTGCTTTACAGAGGGGCTGTACTAGTCCACCAACAGTGTACTAGTGTTCCTATCTCTCTGCAACCCCTCCATCATCCATTATTTTTTATATTCTTCATTTTTGCCAATCTGACTGGCATGAAGTAAAATCTTTTATTTATTTTATTCAGAAATTTGTTGAACAAACAAGCTTCTAATGAAATAATAATATACATATAAATTCTTAAAAATAGATTTATCCCCAAGAGCCCTCCCCAGTTACCCACCCTTATTCCTCCCCCGACCCTTCCCAATACTTCTCTACAAATGCCTTAGGTTGTATGACATTACACCTTATCCGAATTTAAAACATGGCAGTAGACCTCCTTTCTCAGTGGCCAAGGTCTAGCTCCAGCCTCCACAGATGAGTGGAGACATTCGACCCTTGGTTCTCTGGGTTATGCTGATTTCACTCAGCATAATTTCTTCCATAGCCATTCATTTACCTTCGAAGGCTGCAATATCATTATTTCTAATGGCTGAGTAAAACTCCACGGTATATATGTAGTGAGGTGAAATCTTAATGTAGTTTTCATCTGCATTTCTCTGATTACTAGTGATTTAGAGCACTTTCTCGTCTATTCATTGGCTTCCTCAATGTCCTCCATTGAGAATTTTCTATTTAGGTGTTTGGCCCATTTATTGATTGGGTTGTTAGTGTTCTTGAGGTTGAGATTTTTGAGGATTTTATAAATTCTGGATATTAGCCCCTGTCAGAAGAATCACAGGCCATGATCAGAGACTTGATTTTTAACAGTGTGTATTCCAGTAAACAGTGTCATTATTAGACAGAGAGCAAGGAAGTGCTAATTCTGCTTGCAACAACAAATCAGGAACTGCTTACTGCAAAAACTCTTAGAGATACCTGGAGCTGTTCAAAAAGTATTTTGAAGAAATACTTCAATGTTCCTTTCATGATTCTTGCCCGAAGCTCTCAGTTTCCATGATATGATTTAATCTTTCTTCCCATTCTTAAAACATGTAAACTGACTTCTAAGTACCTTAATGTAAAACCAAGTTTTTTATTCAGTTATAGCTACACGAAACTCTGTAGAGCTCCGGGTGTACCCTTGAAAATTAGTATAAAAGTTTAAAAATCTATATTGAGATAGAAAAAGAGATAACTGATACAGTAAGAAAAATTGCCTTTTTATTCAGTAAAATAAAAATAAAAGACTTTAATGACCTTACAAGCCTCAATTAGTCTTTTTGCAAGGACATTAGGATAAAAGATTTTTCTTTTCTTTCCTGCCCTGTCACTAACTATTCACAGTAAGGTTGGTAGGTTTAAAAGACACTAGAAGAGATGGACTGATTCTGTGGAGAGTTCTTTGACCAGCATCTAATAGGCCATTGTAATTTTAGGCTTACTTGGTATTTCCAGATGATGCCTGAAGAAAAGGGCACATGTTTGAGCACTATATATTTGGTTTTGAAAGTGAAAATTCTGATTTATGTTTTGGGTAGATTTTTTTTTTACTATGAATCTAACATCTTGTTTTGAATATAAAAGGGTGGTCATTCCCTTGATATTATCAGGATACTATTAAAGTTCATACAACCTTAGCAGAGCCAAATACCTTTGCATTTTATAGCCATGGAGCTCTCTCTAGAATGGAAAGGGATAAATAAGGTCAAAGGGCAAAATAATTCTCTTCTTACCAGACAATATAACATACTCCCAACTCTTGAGAGACTCAACACCAATCCTTCAAAATCTGAAAAAGCTTGCTGCAAGGTTGAGTGTCATCTGCATTTTCTCAGAATGCTTACGGAGGGGAGTTCCAGTCTTAGCACACTGGGCTTCCTGCATGTTTCCTTCTCAGACTTAGTCATCTCTCCCTTCTCCTCTGGTAACCCAGTGTTCCTCTGTGCATCCCCAGGGCCTGTTACTGTCACGTTCCACAGCCTACAAAGCTTATCCAGGCACGGAGCAGTCTTTGAAATCAAAGGCACACCATGCTTAGACCTACTCTGAAAACTGCCTGCGCTTCTGATCCAAACTTTTGATCTGCCATTTGTTCTCTCCCTTCCCCTCTCTCCTGGGATCCTGGCCCAGATGGCACTTTTCGTTGGTGGTATGCCCTGCTCCTATCAAAGAAAAACAAAACTTTTAATTTCTAAATATGGAAGCAATGATTCAGAACTGATGAGATTTCATTATATAAGGTAATTTATTTCTCAAGATATTTCAGATTTGGATATGTTAACACAACTCTGATCATTCTTCAAGTTTGTGTATGTTGATTAAACTATAAATATTTTAGCAATTGATTCACTTGTGTTTTAAAGACACCATGTACTTACAGAAACACAAGACTCATTATCCATAGAATATTTCATGTGGCTTAAGCAAGATACTTTTATATGTATGGAGGAATACAAAAAGTTAACAGATGGTATTTATTTGCATTAGAATCTTCCTCAAAGAAGTGAAGAGGTGAAATAATTTTTCTTAGGAAGTTATCTGTCAAAGAATCCAAATAGGTATGAAATTTGAATGAGAATCAAATAGCAGAATAGAAGCCAGTTCTCATTTAAGTGCCCCCATTCAGTCTCCTTTACTTAGATCCCAACCTTACCACGGAGAGAACCTAAATGTATTAAAAAGGATATGTGGTCTAATAAAAATTTTTGTATGAGGATAGTAATTGGAGTGGTTAAAAAAAAGTTGAGAACCTACTGTGATAAATGGCATAATACATAACTAGTTGTATTTCCAATTAAAATTCAACACAAAAAAATGTATGTGTGGTCTACTATTGTAAGGCTGTGCAAGGTACCAGAAGAGATGCAGAGTTCATTTCCTTAAAGAGCTATGACAACTCCTCTCCCTAAAAGAATTCAGCCACTTCCTCTACAGGATTGAGGGACCCCGAGGGTGTCTCTTCACACCTCCCAATCCAGTGATTACTTAGCATGCTGTGTTTTGCCTGTCTTTGCACATGCTGTTCCATAGCTTATCCACCCAGCCACATTCTTCTCATCATCAGCTCTCTCCTCTTCGGCTAAGAAAATGTGCAGGTGCCAGCTTCCAGTGGGTGCTGCAAATGAGCCTTCAGCAAGTCACATCCTATTCTGCCAACAATGATTCTCCAGTTGAAATGCAGCTCCTGGCTTGTTACCACGTCCCGGTTGAAACTGAATGCCAGACACGGGACAATAAGTGACCATACCTGAACTGCCCGTGATGAACTGGGTCTTAAACATCAAATGTGGTCATCACATTGATATTTTCATGAATATACAAATAAGAATATTAATAGATGTTATTCTAAAAGGGTACATTATAAAGTATTAAAAGTATAAAGGATTTATATGACCCACAAAATTGACTATGCTCTATAAGTTGGAAATGGCTTAAGGAGGCTAAGTCAGGCATATTTGGAAGGCACAAACAGGAAGCTCAAATTCCCATAGTTTCTGCTCCAGTGTTTTGCAACCTCTCCCTCAATCTACCCATGGTGTTCAAGGGTGTCCCTGTGACCAATTAAGACAGGGGGAAAATTCCTGGGCCTGGTAACACATGAATCAACAATGTGTCTTTTGGGCATTCATGAAAGATAGTGGTTAATATAAACCCTCCTCATGGGCTTTGGGCGGCACATCTCATTGCACTCTTCGTGAAAAAGGAAAAATAGTTGAGATCTAGACCAATACTGACTCACAGTCAGGAACTAACAGTATGGGCTGGCTGGTCAGAGACTTGACCATTAAAGAAACAGCGACAAGGGTGAGCAGGAAAGAGAGATGTGCAGGGACTCCTAGAAAGGACATACAGTACGATGGCCTTCATCAGAAGGATCATTTCAATGGAAGCTCTCAAAATCCAGATGGATAAAATGATCTATTCAATTTCTTTCAGGCAGCGTCATTCCTTCACCTCCTCAGTGTTTGCTCAATAGGCCCAGGTAAGAATGGCCATGGAAGCAGGGAGGGTCAGGACTATGCATCGACTCACCAAAGCTTACCAAGCTACACACCTACTGAGCGCCCAGGCAGCCAATTAAAAGCCAACACCAATCCTCAGATATGGCACCATTTATGTCCCAGGAACCCAGTCAGTCACATGGAGGTAGATAAAGTTACTGTGGCCTTTTTCCATTATGCAAAGGGTATAATTTTGTCCTCGTGTGTTAGAATCTTCTTCTGGATAAAGATTTGTCTTCCCTACCTGAAGTGCTTTCCATAAATGGATTTGAAGAATGCTTTAATTATTGTCATTAATGTCCTATACCAATTCTCCATCCAGAAGAAATATTTTCAGACAAGAGAAAAAAGACAACGATCCACATGTCATTCACTGGTCTTATCTTCCAAATAGCAGACTTAAGAGAAAGGTAGAATAAGCTGGAAGTAGGGTTCAATGGTAGAGTACTTACCTAATACAGGTGACGCCTGGGTTCAATCCCAAGCACTGGGGAAAGAAATGAAAGGTAGAATGGTCTGCCAAAAGACCAATTACTGTGCCAGCTGGTAGACCACACGTGCAGTGAGACTGGGGCACTATCCAACAGGATGTAGGGTGTGTCTCAAACCAATTTCCACTCTGTGGTCTTATCTCCTCTAGAGGTAGAACTCATTGGTCCATGAAACAGAAGGAGGTAGAAACTCTCTATTATATCTAGTGAATTTTTTCATCTTGTCCCCCAGCTCAAATTTTGCGCACTGTCAATATGACTTTGAATTCAGTGGGTTTAGATATCTTGGTGCCCAAGAGAAAGATGCTTCTACCAGGAAATACAGTCACTCTTCTGACAAATTCCAAGGCTGTCCTCAGGATTTTTGAAATTCTCATGTCCATGAATTAACAAAGGAAGAAGGTCAATCTACTGGCCAGGGTGACTGATCTCAATTACCAGGAGGAAATTAGATTGCTACCATAGAATGAGAATATGACAGACCATGAATGAAAGACAGGACATCTCTTAGCACTCTCTTGTTCAGTAGCCTTGGGCAATGGAACATTACAACTTGATTAGAATGAAACATCCAAGAACTCAGATCCCATGGGAATAAAGGTTTGGGTAACTTCATCAGGTAAAGCATTCTAGCCAGGTATCTTAGGATACTATAATAGAGTATCGTAAACTGGGTTGCTTATAAACAGAAGTTTCATTCTTACAGTTCTGGAGTCTGGAAGTCTAACATTAGGGGGTCAGCATGGCTGAGATCCAGCAAGGACCTTCTTCTAGGTAGGCTGCTGACTTCTAATTGTTTCCACACATAGCAGAAAGCTGACAACTCAAATAAGTTCTTTCATGACTCTTTTAATGGTACTAATACCATTCATGAGGCCTCCATCCTCATGATCTTATTAATCCTAATTACTTCCCACAGATCCCACCTCCTGATACCATCACACTGGTGGGGGAGGGGTGCAGGTAGGGATTCATTATATGAATTTGGGAGGGGCAAATACACTCAGTGCATATCACCAAGAGAGATGTTAGAGGTGACAGGCACACTCAGTCCATATCACCAAGAGAGATGTTAGAGAATGAGGGAAATGGCTGCTGAATAGGATTACAAATTAAATCTCATGAAGAGCTATATATGTAGGAAATGTAAGAGGTACATTTTCCATTGCTAAGTTACTTATCTCCACTTCCTCTCTCTCACCCTCATTATTTTATATGAAGAATATTGGTGAGTGTTCACATTTTAGGTTTCAGATGCAAGCATTATCAGATTAATGACATTAATATCAATGACGTGGTGACTAATAAGACTGTGTGTTTCCCATGTTAAGACACACACTTAACTGAATGAAGAACAAGAGTGGATGTAGAGAGGCAAGGGAAATGGATCTGCTGGTTATCTTCCTTTTTCCTCCTCAGATTCATTCTCCCTTCCTTTACCCCTGTTCCCTGCTCCCAAATGCTGATCTTCAAAGATTATATCAATATAATCAAGAGACAGAAGAGATTCCTGTCTCTTGATTTCTTGGGTTCAGCCAATGAAAACATCTCTGAGCAATAGGAGGATCAAAGGATGGTGGAGTGAGGATGGGGCATTTATTCCCTCCACCCACTGTCGTCACTGCAGAGGACCCAATACCTATTTAAATCTTTTCATTTAAGATATTTGCTCTGACCTGCTCTGCGAAGTTCTCTCACCATAGCTTCCAAAATGTCTTCCTCCCATGTGCCTTTCTAAAACCATGCCTTACTAGCTCTTAGATCCTGCATTCTCCTGTCTGAGTTCCCTACACCCTGCCCTATAAAAAGTCCCATTATGACATTCTCCCCAGTTTATGTTACGACTGTCAGCTGCCTGCTGGGACACCAACTAGACCCATTAATCTGTCTCCCCCACTAAAACACCAGTTCCTAGAAGGTAAGGTCTTACTTATTGTTTCATTCTCTAGAGCTTAATGAGTGCCTGGTACTTTATAGGCATCCATTCAACATTTGTTGAATGAATGGAAGAGTGAATGAATGAATGAAAAAATACAAATATCTGTAATACAAGACAGGATATAAGTAGCATATGAACAGGCTACCATACATAACAAAGAAAGACCAATGGGGTTAAGAGCTAGTCTGTATAGAGTTGCCTTAACCCAGACCCTCAGCAAGGGGTACCTTTTTGTAGTTGATCCAGCCAATTTAGTGCATTCATTAATATGCACAAAGCAAAGGTGTGCTCTAGCCCAGGATCTTACATAAGAAAAAGATGTAACCTAACTGCTTTGGGAGTGTACGATTTAAAAGAGAAAACATTTATCATCTTCTTCAGCTATAAGATATTATGAAGATGATATCTATCCAGAGATAAATGCATTGCTACTCATATATTTACTTCTATCATCTTAATAACTTTTTAATATACTACAAGGAAGCTATAGGGTATTTTTAGCCAAGCCAACATAACCTCAGACAAATCATAATAGGATCATTTTCAACCCTGGGCCAATTAGTTGAAGACTAATTTAGTCTACACAAGCCGTAGCAGGAAATGCTTCTAAAATACCTAACACATGACTCAGCTGTATAAATAATTGGTGGCAAATGAAGTTCATCAAATTTTTCAGGTGTTCTGATTTGTCCACAAACGTACAAAGACTTGCACAAAGGTTGAGTCCTTGCTGTAGAAAAAAGAAAGAAAAGAAAAAAGTCCAAGGCCAGTAAATATTTTTTGGGTTGCAAAACCAATATTGAAATACAACAATGTGCTGCACAGTGGCATTTCACTCAGTGATAGACTGCATATCCGATGGTGGATCCGCGAAATTGTATTACTAGTGATGCTGCAGCCATTCTATTTTGTGTAAGTACACTCTAGGATTTTCACACGAGGACAAAATCACTTAACACATTTCTCTGAATGTATCCCCATTACTGAGCAATGCATGACTCTGTTCGATGAGGTAGACAATTAAATACATAATAATGCTATGCTTCAATCCCATCCGATAACCTTAGATAACAGTGTAGATAAATAACGCCAAGGCTTAACTAAAAATTGCTGTCAATAGGACAGATTGAGGATTAATTCCACTAAAGTGCTTTTCTTTATTTAGTAAATCTAGTTTCATTTCAGTTATTTGTAGGAAATGCTGAATCCTTTTTCAATGATAATTTAAACAAATTATTTGTTATAGACTAAAGTGCTATGTTAATAGCATTTGTGAAGACTCTGGGGTATTTAGTAAAAATTATAGGTTTTGGGATTTAGTGAAAGGAGAATTAGTGGGCCTTCACAATCATAAAAAAAAAAAAGAGTTTATTTTAAGATTTCCATGGCAAGAGAAGATTACTCAATAGAGAACTCACACACTAAAAATGGTTATATCTGACCAGTCCTTTTGGCAAACAAATAAGGTGGCTTTGTTACTCTGCTACACTGGGTTAATAAAAACCACACCTGTTCAGAGGATGTCTAGAGAATTTATGCAAGTTTTGACCTGCGTCTCTTAAGAATTTTTCCATATCATATTTAGGTCTCTGATTTCATTGCTCCAAAGGGGAACAACGAATGTTTGCTATTTTATGGGTCACTTCCTGGAGAACATGCCTCCATCTACCTTCTCTTGGAAATTCAACCTCTTTTCCAACTCATGTGATAAAAACCATCGTTTTGAATCAAGCTGACTTAGATTCAAATTTGCCCATTTATAAAATTGGGCTAATAATAGATATTTTACAGGGCTGTTATTAGGTAAATCAAAACTGCATATCAAATATCTATTTCAGTACCAGGCATTTAATAAGTGGTAGCAGCAGCAGCCATCATTATACTTGTTGCTATTATTACAAGTCCATCCATCAATACTTCTAAGATACCAATTTGATTTCAAGAATCTGCAGTGGTTAGGAAGCTAAATTCTTCAAAATTATTCAGGAAGGCAGGATGAATCATTGGTGAGTCAGTAGTATCTTGTTCGATAATATGTATAATAGTGATGGTAAGATAGCCTTCTCTAAGATATTTTACTACATAAAATACATGCATAATTAAGGAGACTGGATTCTTCCCCAACTATAGTCAGAAAGCCAGAGCAGGTGAGCTTAGATGAGGTCCAGGAAACTCAAATCACTCACAGAACACGGTGGAAATGAGCTTTGCATACGCTTAAGCATCCTCTACAAGTAACTGATAGCTTTCAATATTGCCAAAAAAACCAGAATCTTCATAAAATTATTTTTGCCGCTATCATTGTTACCCTTGTTCATTTAATCATCAATATCTCTTCTGTAACAACGAACAAAACGTTCAAACCACTTGAAACAGCTACCCATGCATATTTTACATAAAGAATATAATAGCTGATATATAAAAATATATAAAAGCATAAATCTCCAAATTCCAGCCATATTATACTACCAGTGTTGGAATGAATGCACATATAAAATTAGAAAATTTTTCACAAAGTGATTAATGTATCACATAATCTAACATCTCCTTTCTTCTTCCCCTAACTCTGAGAGTATATCTAACAACAAATAATTTGTCCTATTCTTTCAAGGTGTCAAATATTATTTTTCTTTATTTGAATGGTTTAGTCTAAGAGAAGCAGTTTCAAAAAGCATTAGGAATATCAGATTTTATGACAAACCATGTGGGTGGAAGGTTTTGTTAGATTGGCTTTTTTTCTCCCTCTCTGACAGCAAACAAGTCTATCCGAAAACATACTAAGCTCTAGCAGGTGCCCAGAGCTAATTTAGTTTGGAACTATTTTTAAAAAGCACTAGCTAGGTTTTATAACAAGTCATACCAAATGGTTATATTGTTTTTCTATCTTCCTGCAATCCAGGGGCCAGTTTTTTAAATGTGACTTGAAACATAAGACCACTGGAGTGGTGGCTCAGGAGTTGGAATGATTTCCTTGCATGCACAAGGACCCTGGTTCAAACCCCAGAAACAAAGACCGGATGAAAAAATAAATCAAATTGATTCTCCCTCTTTAAAAAATTGTCCATGTAGTAAGCATATCTAAAATACCCAGATTCTTCAGTCATCTCATAGACCTCTAGAAACAGAACACTTAAAGGTTTGCTTGTGGATTTCCAGCTAACATGTTCCTTGATGAGTTCCCTGCATTTCCTGTTAATACTTTTCATTGAAATCTAGACAGTTTTGGCTCTGACCAGTGAGGAAGCCACAAAATGTTTTCTAACAGCCAGATGCAGTTGGATGTGTGGGTTCTGTGCCTGCCTGCTGGTGGCATGTGCTTTGGCTTGAGGCTATCAGGATGGATAGTCACTGCCCCTTTGGAATCTCACAGTCCCATCAAAAGACATTCTCCTAATGCTCCCAGGGTAAACACCCACTTAGGTGCACTGTCTGAAGAAGCTTCATCTTTGAATCTCTAATGCATGCATTTAGTCTGGTCTTTCCTTCTTCAAATACAGAAGTCCTGCTTGGATTAAGACAGGAGATTACAAAGACTGGATTTGGGGCTTTGTTTTTTGTTTTGTCTCTGTATATCCAAGCAGAAAATCACTAATGCCCTACCTACTATTGAGAGAGAAGGTGTCATGCAAAACACCAGAGTTTGGGAGTCAGGGTGACGTGGACTTGAATTCTGTCCAGCAAGGCCACCAAGCAGTGTATCATCTTGGGAGATTTCCTTAACCTGAGAAAACTGGCAATAATAATAACGACCTCATAGGATGTCACAGTGAAGATTAAACATGGTTATATATGCACTATGAAGTCAAGCTCATAGTAAATGCTCAGTAAACTCTGGTTTCTTGTCAACTGCCTTTCCTTAATTAAAAAACAAAAACAAAAACAAAAAAACCTGCAAACCTGCTCTGTGTTCACTTTACCACAGGAAGCACCTCAGCTGGTGACAAATCAAGTCACATCTTGCACTGACTCTCAGAGCAGCCCCATAACATGGGGTGCTGGCTATAAACAGCCTCCTTTTCCAGGTTAGAAAACTGAAGTGCAAACAAGAGAAAGAGAGTACGTTTTCCAAAGCTTCCCAAGAGAGTCCAAAGCAGAACCCAGATCATCTAACGTCAAATCAGTTCTCGTTCTCTAGTTTCATTGTTTGCCATTGAACTGTCTTCAGCAATACTGTGATTATTTAAGTGAAAGCCTGCTCTCTGTGTGTCCCTATTCTTGGCAGACTGGATAAATAAAATAATGAGTATATAACAGGGAGATGCCAAAGAAACCAGAGCCATGTCCACTCTGGCCAGGTGTCTGTCTCTGTCCTTGCAGCCGAGGACCACAACGTGGGAGGACAGAACTGCCTTCCACGCTGTTAACTTCAAAAGACTGGGGTATTATGGCCAGAAAGGGCCATGGAGGGCAAGTGGTGGCCCAAAGCCAAGCTCAAGATGTGATGAGTTCCATGTTAACATTTTGAAGCTGAGGAGACAATAGGACAGCTGGCTTGAGCTCCTGCCCACTCAGCCCTCATTCGAAGGATCTGCTGTCACAAGCAGTCCTCAGCTGCCCTGAGAGGTACAGAGCAGGAGTGCTACCTGGTTAACTGAAAGACTTGTACCCCAGATGCCCAAATCTGAGTTTTCATCTACATGATCTCTAAAGAGCTTTGTACTGGGGCAGCCATTTTAAAATATACATACACTTGGAGTATATCTTGCTCTGCTTGAGCCTGTTTCGCCCTTACAATCCCACTGCCCTGTGGACAAGCCTGGAATTGTGTTTACAAGGAGGTCAAGGTCCAAACATGGCAGTTGGCAAGAGGAAGCACCTGAAAGGGAACAAGGGTCATTTAACTGCCCACCACAGATCCTCTGTGCCACCTCAGGACCTTTGTGGTAGCCACAGGAACCCAGTCACTTTCCCTCACAGTCCCCTGTCACTACGAATTCAGTCAACGTTCACTGAATGGAACAAAGGAACGATGAAGAACTGCATGTTCCCGTTTTCTACTCATTGTGCCACCAGCACTGTGAATGAGACACTCAGGAAATTTAGCTGAAACACTCAACTCACTTTTGTCCTGTCATGCCCGTCTGTCATATTGCCACTGAAGCAGTAACTGATCCAGGTCAAAGCACCTGGAACATTCTAGGAAAGATTCTCCATCAGGGAGGGTCTCATGAAACAGTCTGAAAGTGCCAACAAAGAGACACAAAATCCATGTGCTCCGCCTTTGCTCAGGAGGTGCTTCAGTTTATCCCTGCTGCAGATTCATGAGAATGCACAAATGCAATTTTAGAGCTCAAATGTAATGAAGACAGGTGATCAGCTCAGATAGAAGTCAAGCTCATCAAAAGCAGGGACACAAAAGCTTGAAAGAAGGCAAAATGATAGGAGATGTGAGAAAACACAAAGATGGAAAGGCAGAAATCAACTTAATACCCCGGGGACAAATAGAAATCTGGCGTGCTTGCGTTAATGCATCTATCCAAACTCAGCCAACAAAACCCTCAGCTCAAATCCAGTTCTCCTTGTTTAAGATTCCTTTGCCTAGTTCACATTGTTCATTACAGATTAACAATTGTGTATATGTGTGAATATTTAACAATGAATCCCACTATGGTATGTAATTATAATGCACCAATTTAAAAAACATAAAGTAAAATTAAAAATTATAGTAATAAAATTATGTAATTCAAAAAAGTAAAACCAGACTAACAAATCAGGCAGGCCAGATTCTTCATCAAAAACCTTTTTTGTTTTTGAGATGAAGTATCCCAGGTAACTGCCACCTGTGGTTACCTCTGTCTGGGTCAAGCGTCAGGCCTCAATCTTTTCCTGTGAAAAGATCTTTCTAGGTAGAAAGGGGGATGTAAGATAGAAAAGCCTGCATCCACTGGCTGTTTACATCACTAACATAGGTTTCCCTTATAGCTCTCTCTATAAAGGAGCTAACTTTTACATCAATTCTTGTGTCTATAGAGGTCTGCTGTTTCTGAATAACCAACTTGAAATATGCCAAATGTATATTTGGCATATACACATGTATCTATACACATGTATATATATACATGGCATATGTATGTATATATGTATACATACATATATGCATATATATACATATATATATATATATTTGGGTGGGGTATTCTATTCACCTATATGCTTAAACTTCAAATTAACACATCTTGCATCAGTGAAAAAATAAAAGCCTGTGTGCCCAAGTCCTGTAAGATGCAATAGTGAGGTAAAAAGCAAATAGGTGAAGAATTAGAAAATTACTTAGTGTGGAGACTCCTCAAAAAATTAGGGTTGGATCCACCATACGATCCAGCTATCCCTCTTCTGGGTATGTTCCCAGAGGAACTAGAATCAGCACATTACAGTGACACATCAAAATCCATATTCATAGCAGCTCAATTTATAATAGCTAAATTATGGAACCAACCCAGATGCCCCTCACTGGATGAATGGATCCAAAAGCTCTGAGATATATATATATATATATACACACACACACACACATACATATATACACACACACACATTGGAGTTCTACTCAGGTATTAAAAATAATGATATTGCATCCCTTGAAGGTGAATGAATGGCATTGGAAGAAATCATGCTGAACAAAGTTAGTCAAACACAGAGAGTCAAGGGCAGAATGGTTTCCCTCATGTGTGGAGGCTGGACCTAAACCCAGGCTCAGGAGTAAAGTAGATAAACTCATGTATCAGACCCATAGAACAAAAACGCAAAATGTTAATATTTATGAGATACAACTGCAAGATACTTCATAAGATATTTGAACAAGCTATGCTGCATACCTGTACAAAAACATAATGTTTAATCCCATTGTCAAATATTTTGAAGAATAACAAGGGATGATAGGAAGGGAGAAGAAGGGGAAATGTTGGAACTAAGAAAAAGCAAGGTACATTTCCAAGCAGTTATAAATGTCACTGTATATACTATAGCCATATATAACAAGTGTTCTTCATAGGTACAAGAATTATGTCGCTGTATTTAGGTTATTTAGGAACAATATAGGACCGAGAAGAAAGGCAAGGGATCTGGGGATGGGAGGAGGGAAGTAGAGGGAAGGGGGGGTGGATATTGAATAAATTGTATTGCTGAATTGTGTGCATTTAGGAATATGTGACAACTAATCACAACATTGTATAAAACTATGATGCACTAATGAAAATTACTTAGAAACACCAAGAGAAACCCAGTACATGTGTTGTTATTGTTGGAGGATAAGGCACTGACAGTGGGAAGGAATCTATGTTTATGAGAAAACTTAGAACTGTGGTTCTCAGCCAGCATTACTACCTTCAGGAGCCTTTTTGTACATTTGTGGGGGTTAGTTCATTGTCTGATGATTGGAGGATGACAAGTATATTTAGTGAGTCAGACCAGAGATGTCAGATGTCCTGAAATAAGCATGCCCAAGACTGTACCACATTCTTTAGTTTGTGAAAAGTCCATGTAGATGAAAAACCTATTTATAATTATTTAAACTTCCTGTATTCAAAAGCACATTAAAAAGATAATACATTATGATCAAGTGGGCTTCATTCCAGGAAAAAAAGGCTGGTTCAACATACACAAATCAATAAATGTAATTCACCACATAAACAGAATTAAAATCAAAAATCATATAATCATCTCAATTGATACAGAGAAGGCATTTGATAAAATTCAACACCATTTTATGCTCAAAACTTTCAAAAAGATAGGGATTAAGGGAAAATACTTTAACTATGTCAGATCCATTTACGACAGACCCATAGCCAACATTATCCTCAATGGAGAAAAACTGAAAGCATTTCCACTGAATTCAGGTACGAGACAAGGCTATCCGCTATCCCCACTCTTGTTAAATATAATCCTTGAAACCCTTACCAGAGCTATCAGGCAAGACAAGGAAATCAAATGTATTCATATAGGAAAAGAGGAAGTCAAGTTATCTCTATTCGCTGATGACATGATTCTATACCTAGAAGACCCAATAACATTGGCCTAGAGCTCATTGGTCTTTTCAGCAAAGTAGCTGACTACAAGATCAACTCCAGCAAATCACTAGTGTTTCTTTACTCCAGCAACAAATCTGCAGAAGAAGAAATCAGGAAATCTCTCCCATTCATCATCGCTTCCAAAAGAATGAAATACTTGGGCATTAACCTTACAAAGGATGTTAAGGACCTCTACAAAGAAAACTATCAAACACTAAAAAAAGAAATTACAGAAGACCTGAGTAGATGGAAAAACATTCCATGCTCATGGTTAGGCAAAATCAATATAATAAAGATGGCCATTCTACCCAAAGCCCTTTACAGATTCAGTGCAATCCCCATCAAGATACCTATGGCATTCTTCACAGATATAGAAAAAGCAATTCTCAAGTTCATATGGAATAACAGGAGACCCAGACTAGCCAAAACATTACTCTATAGAAAGGAAGAAATAGGGGGTATCTCAATCCCTGACCTGAAATTATACCACAGAGCTGTAGTAGCAAAAATAGCATGGTATTGGTATCAAAACAGAACCAAAGACCAGTGGAACAGAATAGAAGATCCTGAGGCTAACCTTCGTATCCTTAACTATTTGATCTTTGGTAAAGGGGGAAAAAGCATAGTGTGAAAGAAAAATAGCCTGTTCAATAAATGGTGTTGGACAAACTGGACAGCCATTTGTAGACAACTGAAGCTGGATCCTTATCTTTTGCCCTGCACAAAAACTGAATCAAAATGGATCAAAGACCTGGATATTAAGCCAACAACTTTAAACTTACTAGAAAAAGAAGTAGGGTCATCACTACACCTTATAGGAGTCAGCAGCTTCTTCCTTAACAAAACTCCCATGGCTCAAGCTGTAAAATCAAGAATAAATGAATGGGATGCAATTAAACTAAAAAGCTTTTGCACAGCTAAAGATCTAGTCAAGAACATCAAGAGAGAACCTACAGAATGGGAGAAAACCTTTGCCTGCTACACCTTGGACAGAGGGCTAATATCCAGAATATACAAAGAACTAAAAAAGCCAAACACCAAAATCACAAATAATCCAATCAATAAATGGGCTATGGATCTTAAAAGAAACTTCTCACCACTGGAAGTCCAGAAAGCCCATAAGTATATGAGAAAATGCTCTATCTACATCATTAGCTATAAGGGAAATGCAAATCAAAATTTCAATGAGATCCCACCTCACTCCTGTTAGAGTGGCAAAAATGAAGAATACAAACAACGACAGATGCTGGAGGGGCGGTGGGAAAAGAGGAACACTGTTACACTGCTGGTGGGACTGCAAACTGGTTCAGCCACTATGGAAAGCAG
>PVKS010007488.1:0-72645 GCA_004027875.1 Aplodontia rufa | reverse complement strand
AATCACAGTTCAGTGGAATATTCTCCCTGGTACTAGATCAATCCCCCCCCCATCCTTCCTAACCCTCTCCTTGCTGTCCCCCCACAGCCTCCCTGGTCCTCTCTAAGCACCCACCACCAGAAGAGGCAGCTGCACAGTTTTAGTTCCACCTCCAGAGACCTATTTCTTTCCTCAGCCCTCTTAGTCTTTTGGGCTTTGTATTTTATATAGGGAGAGAAAGAGAAAAAGGAGAGGTGGGAGAGATTTCCTAGTGCAATACAACCAAAAAAATTTTTAAAGTCTTGAAAAATAAACATAAAGCAGCCTTCTTCCCCAGGCAACTAAACAGAAAGAAGTTTGGTTTTGTTTACTGCGACATACACATGAAATCGAGTATACAGTCCATGCAGTAGCACAGCCATTGGAGAGGACATCCTGATGCTGGCCCCAGTGCAAAACAGTCCCAGCAACGCTGCCTGCTTGCCATCGCTGCCGCCACCACTGACACCTTCACCATGGCCACCTAGCCTGACTTGAAGAGGAGGATTGCAACTTGACCCAAGTAAAAATAGATGAAGTGCTTTGTCTCGTGTGTGACGTAGCTGCCAAAATTTCGGCCCACAATACAATGCCAAGTAGGATTATATTTCTTGTCAAATTCCTAAAAAAAGAATAAAAGGGGGAGAAGAAAGGTGATTAAGATGGCTAGAAGATGAGAAATACTTGGGACTCTTTCCCTGCAACTCTAGCACCCACACATTTAGTTGCTACCATTTCATCCCCACCCCCAGCCCCCAGCCTCAGCTCCTGAACCTCAAAAGCTCAGGTTCTAAGGTTGGCCAGGCCACTCCTCCTCTCATCAATAATGGAACACCACGAAGGCTCCAATATTCCTCCCTGCCGAGTCTCCTAGCACTCTATACCCTGGTCATCTCTCTTTCTTCTAATTACCCCACACCCTCACACCACCACTAGCCCACCCTGTGATTCTTCAACAAGATGATCAGAAAGGCCATTCCAGTGTCATACAGCATGGGAAACTGGCCGCCTACTGCTTCATTCATTACTAAACCAGCATTTCCAAATGCCATAAACCAAAGTGGGACTGAAGGTCAGGAGTACCAGGAAGCAGTTCTATATAAATCAACATTAAAGGCAATCCTGTGGGCCAAGCAACCATGCAGGATATACACACCAAAACAAAGAGCTCAGCCATGAGATCAAGTTGATTTCCTCACTTCTATCAGGGAGCACAAAATCACCCAGGAAATCTTTGAGCTAACCAGACAGGCAGCTTTCTATCCTGTGGCTCAAACTGCCTAGATGTACTCTGCCATGGCTGTGAAAGGGCAGTAACCTTCCACCATGGATCCACTGACATTGCTAACCTTGGGGATCTCTGTCTCCGGGTGCTCAACATATAACCTCTTCACAGCTCCCATACCATACCATACAAAAAGTACTAAGATATACAGAACCCACAGATATGGAGGCTAACTGTATAAATTTTTTTTTAATGGATAATCAGTTTTAGGGTGATAGGCTTGGTACTTTCCAAGAAGTCCTAAAGAAAAGAGGAAACCAAATCCAGCTTCACTCTCGACTTTGTAATATGGGAAAGCCTGTCACTTCTCTGGATCTCATTTTTAACAACAGCAAAATGAGAAAGCTGGATCAGATAATCTATGGGTTATTCTGGATCTAAAGGTCTAGAATTTTGTATTCTCTCGTTGCACAAGATGGCAAGGCCATAACTTAGCAAGTAGCCAGCACCTCCAGCTGGTTCTGTACCTGCATCCCCTGGATATATACATACACACATTTCCAGAGTTTCCTCTTCTCATCCTACCCGTATGGGTAGGAAAAACCACAGAGTTCTATAAAAATCAGAGACCCTTATGACTAAACCCTACTGCTATGGACCACACTGCCACTCATTCTTGGGATGCCAGAACTGAGATTACCCAAGACTAGTACTATGACTTCACTGGATACAGGTCCTGATTGGGAATCAGGGCACCCAGTTATGCACTTCTGGTTCAGCTGCCTTCTCATAGCATTAACCATATCCATTCACTCATTCACATAGGAATTTTTCAGGGACCAAATCTATCAACCCAATACTAATCATCCATTTAAAAAAATTATACAGTCAGCCCTCCTTATCTATAGGTTCTGCATCCATGGATTCAACCAACCACAGATATAAAATGCTCAGGAAAAAAAATTACATCTCTATGGAACATGTCATTTATCACCTAAACAATATAACAATTACTTGCATAGTATTTACTTGTAGTAGGTATTATAAGTAACCTAGAGATGATTTTAAATATGTGTATGTCATACACAAATACTATCCCATTTTATATGAGGCACCTGAGTTGTGGATTTTGATATCTGAGAAGGAAGAGGGTGTCCTGGATCCAATACCCCACAGAAAACAAGGGCTGATTGCATATTCAACCTCATTCTTTTCTTAAAAATAAGAGGATAATGCAGTATCTGAGTCTTTTTTAGAGAAGGAAAACTCCCTACATTGTGAGATTATAATACCCACCTTTTTTGGGGGGTTGGGGCGCTACCAGGGATTGAACCCAGGGGCACTTAACCACTAAGCCACATCCCCAGCCCTTTTTGAGAGGGCCTCTGCTGAATTGCTTAGGGTCTCACTAAATTTCTGAGAATGGCCTCAAACTCACAATCTTCCTGCCTCAGCCTCCTAAGTCATTGGGATTATAGTATGTGCCATAACATCCCAGCTTTATAATACCCACTTTATGGGATGTAGACTGATGAAGATTTATACACAATCTTACATTATTCATTCAAATATCCTTGATCTTAATTTTGAATAGTTCTCAACTGAGCCAGCAAGTAATATTCAATTCTGAAGCCTCTCTGCATGGTTTTATCCTACTCAATGTCTTATAGTCACTTAATTATCTGTAAATGTAAATATACACACCCAGTGGAGCTCCTCATTAAGAACTCATGAGCTAGGTGTGGTGGCTTCTGCCTATAATCCCAGATACTTGGGAAACTGAGATCTCAAGTTCAAGGCCAGACTAGGCAATTCAGCAAGACCTGATCTCAAAAATAAGAATCAGGCACAGTAGTACACACCTGTAATCCCAGAGACAAGAGGCTGAGGCAGGAGGATTCCAAGTTCAAGGCCATCCTGGAAAACTTAGTGAGGTCCTAAGAACTTAAGTCTCAAAATAAAAGATCCTGTCTCAAAAACTAAAGAAACAAAAACACATACACATACACACACACATACACACACACACAAAAAAAAGCTAGGGATGTAGCTCAGTGGTAGTGTACCCCTAGGTTCAATCCCTAGTACCAAAAATAAAATAAAAAATTAGGATTGGGGTGCCTAGCGTGTACAAGGCAATCCCTAGATTGCCTCAAAACAAAAACAAAAAAAACCCAACTCCTACAGTGAATGTTTTGGCAATTCAATTCCCTCCCTAATTTGTCTGCTCTCCAAGTTGCTAGGGTTTTGTTTGCAATGAAATATCCTTGCTTTGTTAAGTCCTCAGCTCCAGCCCTCTATGGAGACCAGCTCAGCTGCCAATCCCCACCCTTGGCCACCAGCCATAGCTCTCCTGGCATACCTTCTTGATATAGGCAGCAATGTCCTTCTCTATGTTGTACTTCTCCATGGCCTGCGTGGCACAGTCAACAGCATCCTGTTGCATGTCCTCAGACATGTCTGCGTTCTTGATCACTGCCTTCCGGTCAGACATTGTGACACTGCAGAAGGAGCAGAGAGGTGAGGTTAGTAACTCCATGCTCTGGGCAATGAACATGAGCTTCTGGGTATAGGGCCTCAGTGGGAGGGGAAATACTGAAGGTGGGAATATAGAAAACACAGACAAGAGGCATTAGGATAGGGAGGTCCTAAGCTTTAAGTAGAAAGATAGTGCCCACCCCTTGGAAATAAAGGGCAAGGGGAAAAAAAGACATCGGCCATTGATTTTTAGCACGTGTAAAATGAGGTTTATCTAATTTAACAGCCATCTCTTTCAGATATTCTGAACACTGAAAGACAAACTGATTTTACAATTTATCACCTACTTCATTTTGGGGCAGGTAACTTAACATTTATTTTTATGTCATCTTCTGTAAAATGTGGACTGTAAGGTTATCCTGAGGTTAAGCCAGGTGGTATAACACTGAAACAGAATAAGATCTTGATTTAATAACCATTATTACATCATTGGTATCATAGCAGAAAGAAGATAGACTAGAAATCAGTAGCCCTGACTTTGAACCCTTGAAGTCTCAGACAAGTTATCTATCTGGCTTTTCTGTGTTCATTACTTCATTTAGCAATTAAGTTAGCTCTCTATTGGGGGTTGTTGTAAGAATTAACTAAGGCTTTATGAAAGCATCCACAAAAACAAGGAGTTCATACAGGGAGCCAACCATTCAGCCACCACCTGTTTTTATACAATAAAGTTTTACAGGAACACACAAAAGCAGAGTTGAATAGTTAAGAGACTATATAGTCCACAAGACCTAAAATTTACAATCTGGACCTTCACAGAAAACATTTACCAACCCCTGTTCTATACAAATGAAATTTGGTAGAGTATATTCTGGCCCACCAATGATCAGTGGGGCAGAAAACAATAACCTTTTAAGTACCTAAGGCTGACATGCTCCTAAGAGGTAGAGAAGCTGGGTGGCAGTCTCACACTTGGCCAGTCACATGTGCTATGACATCCCATCCTTCTTCTGCTTCCCTACTTTTCTCCCTACATTGTTCAATTTTTAAAGCTCAACTTTTGAAAGTCTTAGATTTTGGACCCAGCTCCAAAATGATTTGTCATTTCCCTAGATTTTTGCTTGCTCGTGTAGGATTTATTCACTTATTCAAAAAGTTCTGCCTACTCTGTGAAGTGAAAGGTATTTTGTTGGGGGAGAATATCTTATCATCCTTACAGGAATACTGAGAACTTCTTTTCCCTAAATAAAAACATAGGATTGGGGGAAAAAACCTGGAGATAGAGGGTTTTAAAAAAAAGTACCTAAGAAATATGCAGACCTCATTATTTTAACAGCAATGTTTCATATCCCTGCTAACTGGGCCATGGCATTCATCATACAGCAACCAGAGTTCAGAGGGAGACATTGCATAGACCCTACACAGGATGAGAGCAATCCCAAAAGAGCCATCCCTGACCTGCCTGGCAGTCTATAGCACCTGAGGGACTTTGCAGGAAGAGAAGGGACGAGCAGCAAAATCCTGCCCTCTGTCCTTAACTACAGTCCCATCACACAAAGCAGAAATAATATCCTACTCCACCCACAAAAGTGCCAGTCTGTGGCCCAGTCCAATGGACAAAAGACACTGTCAGTCTGAGCCTGTATGATACAAGGCTACACAGCTGCCTGCCTGCCTAGGAAGAGATCCCTCATATCATTCCAGGCCACTATGATCCTTGAGTCCACACTAGTCTGTGGGCTGGATGGGCTGAAAAGGAAAGAACTCTCAACCATTATTTCAGCCTACACCAGATGCACAGAATGCATGCACGCCAGCTGCCAGCCAGGAAGCCCTTGAGCCCCTGACCTCATCCAAGGCACATTTGTCTGGCATTGTCAAACTAAGCAGGGCTGGTTCTACTTCAGCACACGATGGCAGAGCAAAGAGTTAGTTGATCATCACCCTCTACACTCCCACACCCCAGAGAGAAAAGTCAGAGCTTGGAGAGGAGTCTGTGAGCACCAACTCACAGGAGAACCCTGTTTCAAGGCCTGACTACCTATGTGACCTTGGGCAATCAATTTTCAATTCAAACGCCAATGACTGAAAAAGATATAAATGGGGTAACCTCAATGGGTTTTGAGCAAAGGTATAAAAGCAGCACTTCGAGAAGGTTCTGATATAAGGCTTTTTCAGAGAAGAACCATCATGTCACCTGGTGGCCTATTCCAGGTTACCACTCAGAAGGGGGCACTGTTTACAAATCCAAGGTGGGGGTGGGGCCTGCTAAAAGACGACGAAGATCAAATATGAAATTGGCACCATTTTGCCAGAAAGCTAACCTGCTCCACTGCCTCATCCCCAAAGTCCAAAGGAACAACTTTGTCAGTAATTAAAAGCCACTTTACTCTCCAGGAGAGTGCCTGCGGTTATATAATGTTGGTCTTGTGACTATATGCCACGATTCTTCACTCCTGGCCTCTCAGGCAACTGGAAGGTAAGGCCGAGTCCCAACCATTACCGTCCAAGGTGCCAATGAGAGAAAGATAGGGAGATGTCCAGCTTACCCTCTCCCTCTTAAGGAAAAAAAAGGGAAGACCTGGGCCTCCAGATAGAAGAATGGCCAGAGGCCCCAAGGCAGCAGCCTCGGTCATGAACCATGGGCTTCCGTGAAAAGCGAAAGGGGCACTCCAGGACAGCTCTCAACCTCCACATCCCCAGTTTTGAGACAAAAAAGGCTAAGTCTCCGAACGACTGGGACCGCCTTTCCTACTCGCAACACACACGAATGCTACTTCCTCCCTTCAGACCTCCACAGAGCGGCGGTCCCGAGCGGCAGCACCCGGGAATGACAAGGTGCCTACCGTTCCGACCTCCGGCCCTCGCCACCCCAGCAGCCCCGTAGGCCTGGACCGGTCAGCCGCCCTCCCCCGCCCGGCCTGGAGCAGCGCCGGAGTGACTGGGCGTCCTCGCTGCAGGAAGGACGCCCCAGAGGGTGGCGGCGGCAGGAGGAGCCGCGTCACGCCGAAGCCCTCTCCACCCCCTCTCCCCGGCCCCAGACACCAGAGGCCTCCACGCGGCACAGGGAGACTCCGGGGGTGAGGGCGCGGCAGCACCGCAGCCTCCAGTGGCGCCACGCGGGTCGCCAGGGCATAGGGTAGCGCAGCCTGCACTAAGCAGACGGGGAAGGGCACGGGGACGCGCGGCGCTGCCGGGCTACCTACGCCAAGGGCGGCGGGGCCAGTTCGCTCCAGGCCTTGGATCCAGGCGTGGGGAGAGGCGGCCCAGGGCGGTGGCGGCCACGGCTGGCGCGCTAGGGGACGCACACCACGGGGCGCGGGCTCGCCGCCCGGAGACCCACCCCCCACCCCTCACCTTCACCGAGACAAGTCCGCGCGGGCCCCGGGGGAGCAGCGATGGGCTGAGGCAGGGCGCGGGCAGGGGCGGTGTCCCCTGGGCTCCTCCTGCAGCAGCCGCCGCCTCCGCGGTGTCCGGCTCCAGCAGCCCGGGGCCGAGCGCTAGGGCCGCCGTCCGCCCTTCGAGTTTCCCCGGCCGCCCGCGCTCCGCCTCGCGCCGCCCGCCCGCCTGCTCCGCGCTGGCGCCTTGCCTCTCCGCTCCGCTCCGCTCTGCCGCTGAGCGCGGCCGACGCGCGGCCCCCGCTGAAATAGCGCCCCGCCCCCGCCCCCCCGCCGCGCGCGCCGCCGTCTGCGTTCCCTATTGGCTGCGCCCGCCCGGCCCCGCACTGCGGGCTTCTCCCGGCGCCGCTCTCGCCCCACATCTTGTTTCCTCCCACAATGCCTCGGGGCGGAGGGAGGGCGTGGAGAGGGGGGAGCAAGGGAGGGTTGGGGGCAGGGAGCTGTGGCCTTAAGAAGAGAAAAAAAAGAATGCAGACCCCTCCGCCGGGGATGGAGAGGCCAGGCCTGAAAGGGATAAAGAGGCCAGGTCCTGGAGAGGATGAGAGGGAGGGGCGTGGAGACCCCAATCCCAATGCGGGGGGCGGGGGTGGTGGAGAATTCAGACCCAGAGAGCAGATGAGAAGGGGCACAGATCTCTACCGAGGGAGAGAGGGGAGGAGATGAAGTCACCAACCTCAAAGAAAGGGGACAGTCATGCCCCCTAAACCCCCCAAACCTGTGGGAAAGAGAGGAACAGCCAACCCCATGAAAAGTAAAGACACAAGAGCCCTGGGGCTCCCTCCCCTCACAGTCTGAGAAGGTCCCTTCCTGTTCAGGCTCTGCCTTTGTTCTTGAATCTGAAGGCCACCCGACCTAGACCTAACAACGTCCAGTTGAGGCCTGAGGCAGTTATTTATCTTCAAGAGTAATGGAGGCAGACCCTAAGCAAAATTGTGAAGGGGAGCTTTGTCTTTGATACACAGGCCTCTACTTGTCCTTGCAGGTTTATGGCCTTGGGGTCCTTTTAGGATAGAGGTGAGAGTAAGCCACGTCCTGTCAGCTTGACTCCACCGGTCCAGTTAGCACTGGAGAGGACTGAAAAGAACCCTCTAGAAGTGTGAACCAAAGCCTGTCAGGCTTTGAGGAGTCTAAAAAATCAGCCCATCCATATCCCTCGCTTTCTAGAGAAGGTTCAGAGAGGGTAGTCTTTGCTAGTTAAGCTAAGCTTGGCTAGTAGGCTGAAGAGTGCCGCATGTGAACAGGAGCCCCTCTGGAGGCTGGCAGAGGCTGTGTTTGTGCTGTTCTTGCATATTGAGAATGTTTCTGCCTTCCAGTCTACCCCACTCACCCCGAGAAAAGACTCCTAGGAATTGTCTGCTCTTTTTCTTCCCACGCTGTTGCATACAGGAAACCTAAAGAGATGATAAGAGTTTTTATTGGGAGTCAGGCATTTTGGCCACACGTGCCCATCTTTCTCTTCCCTGCTCCATGCCACAGTCAGGAAGTCAGACTGGCTCTGACTCCTGGCCTGCTCTGATAGGGACCATTGTAAATTATGGATTCATTATGGGTCAGGGGAAACCTGAAAAATCATCCCCTCCAGTCTCTGTTTTCTACAGCTCTGTCTTCTCCCATCTTCAATCAGGAATTCCAGAAAAACAGGCAAAACCTGTGGTCTCCTCTCACAGGAAAGGTATTCTGATGTCAGCTTCTGTGTTAGTTAATGAATGGGGGGCGGGGCATATGTGGGAAGGGAGGAAAGGAGGAAAGATGGTTTATATATTTAAGGCTTTTGCAGAACAAATTTTATGGACTGCTTGGAGAATGAGTTGGTATCCTCTTTCCCAACAGTCATTATCCTGCAGCCCTTTTCCAAGTCTTGAAGGTCAGAACTGTTGCGTATGGTTGTGCAGGTTGTTCACTGTATGAGGGCATCAAACCAAGGACACAAGTGAGGACGAAGATACAGCCTACATTCTACTTGCTAAGCTGTATGCTCCAGTACAGGCCAGTGTCCAACCAGAAGATGACCTTTCACAAAGGTGATTATGAGCCAGCAGTGGCCCTCAAGAGGCCAGGCTGTCAAGGCATAAATCCTCTTTTTCCTTGTTCCTCTTTCCTGGAGTAGAGAAAGAGTTCAGTCATGCCCAGCATGGCTTGTAGTGGGGTAGAAGTAAGGGAACAAAGAACTTCAGCTAACAGGAGTCAGAACCAAGACTTGACTTTTCAGAAATGTGGTTGTCAGTGTGCATGTGAAGTGTGTTTAACAAGTACTAAACTCTATAGGATATCTGGGAGACTTGTTAATGGTAATATGATTTATAGATAATAATAACTAACCTTTAAGGAGACCTCATTCTGTGCCAGGCTCTATTCTAAGTATTTCAAAATCAGAGCATTCTATTTAACCCCAAGAACTGTCTTTTGAAGTGAATCTGTTACTATCTCCCTAGTAGATTAGCATTAGCTTGGGGGAGTTCAATAAATTGCCCAAGATTACCCAGTAGAGGTACCCAGATGCCTGTTTCTACAATCCTATCCGTTACCGCCTCTAACAAAGAGGAAAAAAGTGAAAACCAGGAGTTTGGCTCTAATTCATTCCTGCATTTCCTGAACTTATCAGATTCTAAAACCTTCCTTTTTATGCAAACGTTAACATCTCCAGATACTACTGTCCACAGGACACAATTTGGGAAACTTATGTTATACTAATTATTGCCATTTATCTAAAATGCTTACTGTCTAGGACTAATTACTGTGCAACATAGTAACTTATAATATGACAGCTTGTCTTGGACATCTCTGTTTGACACCACTCTTTGCAACCAACCGGTTTTCTGTTGCCCAGATAGCAATTGTGTCGTCAGATTTAAACTTAGAGGGGCCCATTGCTTTTGTCTCATGTGTGGGCCCCTTATCCTTTGTCTACTTTAATTTCAGGGTTCCCCTAGTGCTTTGTGCTTTGGTCACCACTCAACTTAGAAGTTTTATCCATATTCCTGGTTTTTACCATGATCTGAACCTCAAGGATACTCTTGTGCCTAGACAGCTCCACTGCAGGTACCACCAGGCTCTGTAGAGTCTCCCTGCACATACACACACCTGGTGATTAATGGCATTGTTGGTGGAACCAAGCTGCCTTGATTCTAATCTCTTTCCACCACTCACCAGTTGTGTATATCTGGCCACACTAATTCAACATCTCAAAGTTTCATTTTGCTCATCTATAAATTGAGAATAATCATATCTACTTCATAGAGTTAAAAAAAGCACAAAAATGCTTGACACAGTACCTGGTCCATGTAAGTGACCATAGAAGTCACTCTCCCTTTCCTGTGTTTCTTGTCTCAGTTCATGGTCATATGAGCCACCCATGAACAATCCAGAAACCCGAGAGCCTTCCTGGATTTGTGTTTCTCTCTTACCCACCATGTCCCCATCATCACTTGTCTCCTCCCTAATTTTCCCCATCTAGTCCTTTCATTTTCCTTTTGAACACCTTGCCTCTAACATTCATTACCTTTTTCAATTTGTTCTTTACCTCCATACTTGGCTCCTCTACTTCAAATCTACACTGCAGCAATCTGTTGAAAATACAGATCTCTTTGGGAAGTTTCCTCTTTCCTGCTCAGAGTAAAGGCTATGTCCTTTCCCATAACCCACTCCCCTGCCCCCACCCCATGCACGTGCCTGCCTCTCTGCCTCATCTGCCCACACTTCCCATTTTACCCTGCCTGCTCTAGTATCACCATCCGCTGCCTGTGTTCCCCACACCAGATCCCACACCTTTGTTCAAGTGGTTCTCTCACCTGCCCCTACTCCTTTAAACTTGTGAGCCTCCTGCCTCGGGTTCCTGAGTTGCTGGGACTACAGGTGTGTGCCACCACACCTGGCTGTTGCCCACTTTCTATCACACTTGTCAGTCATGTTTGTCTGTAGTTCTTTGCAGGCAGGGATGGCATCTTAATTATGCGTGGACTGTAGGACTTCACACAGTTCCTGAAACTTGGGAAGTTCTCTAAATAGGGGTTAAACTGGTAATGCCAATGCTTAGCTGTAAAACAAAACTCAAAGGAGGGGCTAGAGTAGTGGCTCAGTGGTTACAGCACTTGCCTGGCATGCACAAGGACCCAGGTTCAAACCATAGCACCACATACACAACTAAGTGTCAGAAGAAAGGAAAAAAATGCAGATGAAAAAATAAAGTTAATTCTCTGATTCTCTCTCTCTTAAAAAAAAAAAAAACCCTCAAAGTATACTCCTTCTCTTCCTCCACTCTTGGTGTCCAGCCAGGGGTGCAGTGGCTCATGCCTATAATCCCAGAGGCTCAGGAGCCTGAGGCAGGAGGAGCACAATTTCAAAACCAGCCTCAGCAATATAGTGAGACCCTAAGCAACTTAGGGAGACCCTCAAAATAAAGTATAAAAAGGGCTGGAGATGTGACTCAGTTGTTAAGCTCCTCTGGGTCCAATCCCTAGTACAAAAAAAAAAAAGAACAAAGAGTGGTGTGTCCCAAAGAGTGGTGTCCGGGCTCTTTTGCTTCTGTCTCCAGAAGCAAAAGCATGTTGTTTATACTGGGCCCTCCTTGCCCAGAACAAATTGCCATCTAGGATGAATTGTTGTCATCCATGGAGAAGTCCAGCCCTGATTTCTGAACTGACCTCGCCTCCTCACACTCTCTACTCAGTATTTGACTGAAATCCTTCTAGGTAAAGACAGTTCAGTTCTGGCTGACAGGGTCATCTGGAGGAAAGAGACCATGGAGGTGACAGAAGTTACTTTGCCCTGACCTGCCTGGAGGGCTCTGAGAAGTTGGAGAGGGGTGGAAATGCACACACTGACATTCACATTATAGAGCAAACCCTGGTGCCAGTCCCCACCAGCCCCCTCCTAGGCAGTGAGCAGCATGACTACACTGCTGGACTATGCTCCAATTCTTTCTGACTTCTTGCAGGGCCTTGCAAGTTTCCAGAGGCAACTATTTTCCAAACCAAAATGTTGTCCATCCTCTTCATCAAATTCTCTGAAACCTGGAGGAGCCAACTATGGCCAACCATGTGACTGCAAACTAGGGAAATAAGCTTGGGGACTGGGATTCAGAGCAGTCCCAGGCCCATTTGGCTGCTCACCTTTTTACCTCTCAGAATCTGAGTTCCTTTGTCTACAAAATGTAGGACTGGATGACCTATAATGTCCCTGTCAGCTCCCAAAGTCTCTGATTATCTGATTTCATTTCCCACCACAAACGATACTTTCCTCAGGGGTCAGAGAAATCTCTCAGGCTGGGAGCTTCTGCCTTTAGCCAAGTTTAAATGCCCTTTTTTTCTGATCCTTCTCTCTGTTCTGCTCAGTCAGAATCCACACCAAATGAGTTACCTGAGAGTTGGGATATTGTTTTGTTCATCTTTGTATTTTTTTAAGAAGCAATGTAACTTGATCCAGTTGAAATTCATTGAATTGCCAGGCATGTTATAATCCCAGCACCTCGGGAGGCAGAGGCAGGAGGATTGCAAGTTCAAAGCCAGCCTCAACAATTTAGTGAGATCCTGAGCACTTAGTGAGAATCTATCTCAAAATAAAAATTAAAATGGAGTAGGAATGTGGCTCAGTGGCTAAGTGCTCCTGGGTTTAATCCCAGGTACCAAAAAAAAAAAATCCCCTCGAAGAATCATCTAGAATTTCCATTAAAACATTAAAGCAAAAGCTCAACAAGAAGGGACTAATGGGGAGGTGAAGTACAGGTGCTCATGAAATGACTCCTTATAATGTCAAAGTCCTACTTCTTCATTGTCCACATGCCCTTGAGAAAGCCTGTTCCTACCATGAAAGAATCAAGACAGTGAAATGAATTTATTTTGTCACTGAATATCTGAAATGACCAAGTTAGGATGCAAGAAACACCTGAAAAAAAAACAAAAAACAAAAAACCAGTTCCAGAATAGTTCCCCAGGACTCCAGGTAGCAGCAACCATGGGACAGTTCCGTCAGGGTAGCCCAGTAAGGGAAACCAGCTGTTCCCCTTGAGTTTCCCCATGCAACGCAATTTCCAGTGAAGGGCTTCTGATTGGATGAACTGGATCACCTCTGAGCCACAGAAGAGATTGACAGACCTTCTGAGAGTGAGAGAGGAATGGCTGACAGAAGAAAAACGCATATGTGCTTAGAAGTTGGAGCAGTGGTGCTCGCCTCTAGTCCAAGTGACTTGGAGACAGAGGTAGGAAGGTCACAAGTTCAGGGCCAGCTTCAGCAATTTTGTGAGGCCCTAAGCAACTACACAAGACCCTGTCTCAAATTTTTAGAAAAGAAGAAACAGCAGCAGACAGAGATGGTGCTATGCAGGCAGAAACTATAGATGTCTATTCTTTTAGAGCCTCAAGATAAGTTAGGAGGCAAAATCATGTATGAAGGAGATCCTTGCCCCCACTGTACTAAAAATATACGCTGTGCTCTCCTGCCCTTTCTGCTGGAATTAGGTGGGAATAGCAGGAGGAGTCCTTAAAAAATGAGATCCATGCAACTTTGCCTCCCTCTTGAGAATAGCTTTTTCTTTCTTTTTTGTACTGGGGGTTGAACCCAGGGGATTTACCACTGAGCTACAGCCCCAGCATTTTTTTTTTTTTTTACTTTGAGACACGGCGTTGCTAAGTTGCTGAGGCAGACCTCCAACTTGCGATCCTTCTGCCTCAACCTCTCAAATCATTGGGATTACAGGCAGGCATGCACGACTATACCTGGCTCCTTTTTGAAGAATAATTTTGAAAAAAAATATTCATTTTGTTGGACTTATTGTGGTTTATTCAAGTTTGTAAAAAAAAAAAAAGTTGGGGCAATCTCAGTAGGAAAATGGAGGCCCACTTTATATTTCAACACAATAAGGAAGTTCTTTTTTTGTATATATAGCAGTTTTGTTGAAATGTAATTAACACATCATAAAATCACCCTTTTTAAGTATGCAATTCATAGGTTTCTAATATATTTATAAAGGTGTGTAACCATTGCCAAAATTTAAAATGTTTTATCATCCTGAAAAGAAATGCCATACCCATCAGTAGTCAGTATCCCGTTTTCTACCAATCCCCACTAAAATACTGTCTATGAATTTCCTATTCATTTAAATTGAATCATGCACTATGTGGTCTTTTATGACTGACTCACTTCACAATTTTTTTTGTTTTTATTTTTATTTTTATTTTTTGGTACCAGGGATTGATCCCAGAGGCACTTGATCCCTGAGCCAGGTTCCCAGCCCTTTTTCTTTTGAGACAGGGTCTTGCTAAGTTGCTGAGGTTGCCTCTGAATTTGTGATCCTCCTGGCTCAATCTCCCAAGTCATTGGGATTACAGGCACACACCACAGCGCCTGGCTCAAATTGCTGGGTTTTATGGTAACTCTATGCTAACCTTTTAAGAAGTGGCTAGCATGTTTTCCAAAGCAGCTATACCATTTTACGTTCCTATAAGTACTCAGTGTGCAAGGGTTCCAATTTCTCCCTAACTCTGTCAAAACTTATCTGACTTTTTTTTTAAAGAGAGAGGGACAGTGACAAGAGAAAGAGAAGCAATTTTATTTAGTTTCTTGTGTTGCCTTTGTTGCTCTGACACTTCCTTGTACGTGGTGCTGGGGTTTGAACCCCTGTATTCGCGCATGCAAGGCAAGCGCTGTAACCGCTGAGCCTCCGTTCCAGCCCCCTGACTTTTTGATTATAGATACTCATTGTGGTTTTCACTTGCATTTCTTTGTTAGCTAATGATGGTGAGCATCTTTTCTCATGTGCTTATTGACCCTTTGTAGATCTTCTTTGGAGAAATGTCTCTTTAAATTCTTTGCTCAGCCCAGCATGATGGCACACACCTACCATCACAGCAATTCTAGATGGTGAGGCCAGAGGATGGCAAGTTGAAGACCAGCCTTAGCTACTGTTTTACTCAGTTTTTCGTTGCTGTGACTAAAAGACCTGTAAAGAACAAATGTAGGAGGAAAAGTTTATTTGGGGACTTCCAGTTTTTAGAGGTCTTAGTCCATAAAAAGCCAGTTTCATTCCTCAGGGTTCGAGGTGAGGCAGGACATCAAGGTGGAAGAGTATGACTGAGGTAAGCAGCTCCAGGCATCACACTGGGGAGCAGAGAGCTTTCTGCTGATCAGATACAAAATGTATATACCCTAAAGGCATGCCCCCAATGACCCACCTCCTCTAGCCACATTCTACCAACCAATTAATCCCTATCAGGGCATTAATTCACTAATGAGTTAAGGTTCTCTTAAACCAATCATTTTACCTCTTGGCCTTTTTGCATTCGCTCACATATTTAGCTTTTGGGGAACACCTTTCATCTAAACCATAACAGCAACTTAGCAAGACTCTGCCTCAAAATAAAATGAAAAGGGCTGGAGATGTAGCTCAGTGATAGAGTATCCTTGGGTTCAATACCCAGTACTAACAAAAAAGGGCAAAAACAAATCCTTCGCACATCTGTAAATGGGGTTATTTGCTTTGTTATTAGTGAGTTTTAAGTGTTCTTTTTATATTCAGGATAATAGACCCTCACCACAGACATGATTTGCAAATATTTTCTCCCATTCTGTGGGTTGTATTTTCATTTTCTCCATGCTGTCCTCTGAAGCACAGAGTTTTTTTTTTTTTTATTTTGATAGTCCTATTTGTCAATTTTTCCTGTAGTCACTTGTGCTCTTGGTGTCAGGCAGCTTGGTATCACTGTGACCAAAATACCTGATAAGAACAACTGAGAGGTGGAAAGATACATTTTGGCTCATGGTTCCAGAGGATTTAGTCCATGGCCCACAAATTCTATTGCTCTGGGCCTAAGGGGAGGCAGAGCATCATGACAGAAGGGTGTGGTGGAGAAAAGCCAGGAAGCAGAGAGAGAGAGAGCAGCCAGGGACAAAATACAGTTCAAGGTCATGTCCCCAGTAATCTACTTCCCCCAGTCATCTCCCACCTGCATACACTTACCACCCAGGAGTCCTTTCAAGGTATTAATCCATCAAATGGATTAATTAACTCACTGATGAGGTTGTAGCTCTCATAATCCAATCTTTTCATCTCTGAATATTGTCACATTGCCTAACACATGAGTTCTTTGGAAAACATTTTTATTTTATTTATTTATTTATTTATTGGTACAGAGGATGGAACCCAGAGGCACTTTACCAATGAGCCATATCCCCAGCCCTTTTTTATATTTCATTTTGAGACAGGGTCTCATTAAGTTGCTTAGAGCCTTGTTAGTTTGCTGAGACTGGCCTTGAACTCGAGATCCTCCCATCTAAGCCTCCCAAACTGCTGGGATTACAGGCATACACCACCATGTCCTGCTGGGAGACATTTTTAAATCCAAATCATAACACTGTCATATCCAGAAAACCATTGCTTGACCTAAGATTGCAAAGATTTTATTCCTTTTTTTTTTTGTATTGGAGATTGAACCCCCAGGGACACTTAACCACTAAGTCACCAGCCCTGTTTAATTTTTTTTTTTAAGACAGGATCTCACTAAGTTCCTTAGAGTCTTGATAAGTTGCTAAGGCTGGCCTCAAACTTGCAATCCTCCTGCCTCAGCCTCCCAAGTCACTGGGATTACAGGTATTCCTATGTTTTTTTTCTAAAAGTATTAGCTTCTGCATTTAGGTCCATTATCTGAGTTAATTTTTGTATATGATATGCAGTAGAGTTCAACATCATTGATTTGCATATGGAAACCCAGTTGTCCTATATCAGTAGTTGAAAAGACTTTCGCCACTGAATTGTCTTGCCATCCTTATCAAATTTCATTTCACCATAGTTGGGCACTGTGGCACATGCCTGTAATCCTAGCAACTGGGGAAGTTGAAGCAGAAGGATCAAAAGTTTGAGGCCAGCCTGGGCAACTTAGTAAGACCCTGTCTGAAAATAAAATGAAGATGTAGCTCTGTGGTAAAGAAGGGTGTCTCCTGTTCAAAAAATAAAAATAAAAAAATAAAAAATAAAATAAAAAAATGAAAAAAAGAAGGGTGTCTCTAAGTTGCTTTGGCCTAAAGTTGCTAAGCTTGGCTTGAGCTTGGGATCTTCCTGCCTCAGCCTTCTGCGTTGCTGGGATTACAGGTACGCACCACTGTGCCTGGCCCGGCTAGCTTTTTTTGTAATAACATAAACTGATAAACTGGAAATGTGAAGTTCTGAGAAGAGACCAAATATATATGATATATGATATATATATATCATATATCATATATCATATATAATGTTGGGCACAATGGTATATGCCTATAATCCCAGCAACTCAGAAGGCTGAGGAAGGAGGATTCCAACCTTGGCAACTTAGTCAGACCTTCTCTCAAAGTAAAAAATGAAAAGGACTGGTGATGTGGCTCAGTGATAGAGCACCCCTGGATTCAGTCCCCATTACCACTCGTCACCCCTATCACACAAATTTAGCAGGCTTTGAATATGGATAGTTTTGATCTGTAGATCAATTTGGGGAGGATTGCCACCTTAACAACATTCAATTTTCCAATCTATGAACATGAATGTCTTTTCTTCAAGAATATGTTATAATTTTCAGTGTACATTTTTGGTGAGTATATTCCTCAGTAATTTAATTATTTTAGTGCTATTATAAATTGAATTTTTTTTTCAAAGAAAGGGAGGGAGAGAGTGAGACAGAAAAGAGAGAATCAACTCTATTCATTTTTCATCTGGCCTTTGTTTCTCTGACACCTAGTTGTGCTGGGGTTTGAACCCAGGTCCTCACACATGTGAGGCAAGCGCTCCAACCACTAAGCCACTGCTCCAGCCCATAAATTGAATTTTGTTAATTCATGTTCAGACTTCATAAAAATGGAGTTTTGCATATTGTATTAGCATTTCTATCCTGAGACCTTTCTGAACTTATTCATCAGTTCTTAACAGTGTGTGTGTACTTCATGAAATGTGTTATGTACAAGATCATGTCATTTATGAATAAAGGTAGTTTTACTTCTTGCTTTCCAACCTGAGTGCCTTTCATTTCTTTTTCCTGTATCAATGTCCTGGCTAGAACCTTAGGTATAGTGTTGAATAACAATGGTGAGAGTAGTCATCCTAGTCTTTTTCCTGATCTTAGGGGGAAAGTTTTTAGTCTTTCATCATTAATTACAATGTTAGATTTATGGGAGTTGCAGGTGCTATTATTAAGTTGTAAAAGTTCGCCCCTATTCTTAGTTTTCTGAGTGTTTTATCACAAAAGGGTGTTGGATTTTGTTCTGTATCTTATTTAGATGATTGTGTGGATTTTATGTGTGATGCTGTGTTTTGTGGATTTTGTTGAGAATTTTTGCATCTATATTCATAAGCAATATTGATGTATAAGTTTCTTGTGATGCATCTGGGTCATATTGGACTCATGAAATGAATTGGAAAGTGTTCTTTTCTAGTTGTGTGTGTGTGTATGAGTGAGAGAGAGAGAGAAGGAAGGAAGGATTAATTTCAATTCTTTAAACATTTGGTAAAATTCACCTGTGAAGGCACAAAATATCAATGAAATATCTTAACTTGTTATAAATCTATTCATTTTTTTTGTTTGTTTTTTGGTGCTGAGAATAAACCAATGGCCTTGCACATGCTAGGGAAGGACTCTACCACTGAGCCACATCCCCAACCCCAATTTGTGTCTTCCTAAGAATTTGTCCATTTTATCTAGGTTATCTAATTTGTTGGCATGTAGTTGTTCCTGGTATTCCACTATAATTCTTTTTACTTCTTTAAAGTTGGTAGTAATGTGTTGGTTGCAGTGGTGCATGCCTGTAATCCCAGCAATTTGGGAGGTTGGGGCAGGAGGATTGAGAGTTCATAAACCTGCCTCAGCAACTTAGCAAGGCCCTAAGCAACTTAGTGAGACCCTGTCTCAAAATTAAAAATAAAAAGGGCTGGGGGTGTGGCTCATTGGTTAAGTGCCTCAGGTTTGATCCCTGGTACCAAAAAAAAAAAAAAAAAAAAAGAGGTGGTAGTGATGTTCCCTTTTTCATTCCCCAAATTAGTAACTTGAGTCTTCTTCCTTTCTTTTCTTTTTGATCAGGCTAGTTAAAGATTTGTCATGTTCATTCATCTCTTCAAACAACTGACTTTTGTTTTGGTGGATTTTTTCTATGCTTTTCTAGCACAGTGTTTCAATGATACAATCTGCTTGGGTCTGAAGATGCTCAGACTGGGACTATTTCTTTGGGCAGTTAGATTCCAGCTCGACACCTTGTCTATTTTCCTCTAAACCAGGGTTGTTTTTTCATTTCTCCTATCTCTTCTACTCCTGGAGTAATTTGACAAAACAGAGACCATGCCATTTTTTGGTGGTTACAGAGGGACAAAATTTCCATTAAATCCAAAAACATGTCTTAAATATCTGTAATGGTAGCAAGGGAGACAGGGAAGCCAGAAACAGCCTTGGACTTTTGCAAGTTTATAGTGTAGTTGGGGAGACCACTGAGCTACATCTCCAGGCTTTTTCTTATAATTTTGCTTTTTTGTTTTGAGACAGGGTCTTACTAAGTTGTTTAGGGCCTTGCAAAGTTGCTGAGGCTGGCTTTACACTTAAGATCCTCCTGCCTCAGCCTCCAAGTTGCTGGGATTATAGGCATGAGCCACATGCCCTGCATTGGGATAAGTCTTGAAGAATGGATAGCATTTTGAGAAAACAAGGATAAAGGAGGGTGAAGAAAAGCACATGAGCCCAAGCAGGGAATGGTAGGAAGCCAGGTGTGGCAGGAACACAGTGTGCTTTGAAAAGGAGCAGGTATGACAGAAAAGCTAGGACCAGACTTTAGAGGACCCAACAGATGAACTAGAACCTTCCCATGAAAAACCTAAAAATCCACTGAAGAGTTTTGAGCAGGAAAATGACATGATGGGCCTTTGCTAGGTGCAATAGTTGGGAACTTGAATGTCCCCCAAAGGCCCAGGTGTTGAAGGTTTATTCCCTAGCCCATGGCACTATTGGGATGTGGCAGAAACTTTAGGAGGTGGGGCCTATTAGAAGGAAGTTAGGTCTTTGGGGGTTTGTCCTTGATGGCGATGTGGGACCCCAGCCCTATTGCTTCCTCTTTCTCTGCTTCCTGGCTGCCATTAGGTGTACAGGCCTCCTCCACTGTGTGCTTCTGCTCATGATGTACTATGTTGTCTCAGGCCCAAAGCAACAGGGTCAAGTGATCATAGACTGAATCCTCTGAAACCATGAGCCAAAATAAACCTTGCCTCCTTATAAGTTGATTATAGGTACTTGGTCATAGTGACAGAAAGTTGACTATTTCACTAGGATGAGGGATAATAGCAGAACCCTAAGTTGGATTTTTCAGGCTCCAGGGTGCCTTCCTCTCCTGCAGAAGCCAGCAGAGATGGCTGCCTTTTCCATCACTCATCACTGCCTCCTCAGGACTCTCCTCCCTGTGCGTCTGTGGCACAGCACTTCCCTGACTTCTTTCCTACCTCTCTGGGTACTCCTTTCAGTCTCCTCCACAAGCTCCTCTTTCTCTGCCCATCCATTGAATGTTGGTGCTCCTCAGGGTTCTGTTCTAGATCCTTTTCTTCCTTGATGATCTCAGGTGTTGCCAGGGCAACACCTGGACTGGTTATTCCCAAATCTATAGACAGCCTTCCCCAACTACTCTCCTTTGCTTTAGACCCATAAGCTCTAACAGCTCACTGGACATCATTAGAATTATGTCAAGCTGTGAGTAAAGGAAAATACCATGTAAAATGGCTCAAATAAGGGGCTGAAACAGTGGCTAAGTGGTTACAGCACTTGCCTGGCATGTCCAAACAAGTACAAAGCAAAAGTGTCTGAGCAATGAAAGCCACATGAAAAACTAAATAAAATTGATTCTTTCTCTCTCACTGTCCCTCTCTCTTTATTTTAAAAACAAATGGCTCAAATAAGGAAGACATTTCTTACCTTCACCCCCACTTTCGCAGGGGGAGGGGATGGGTTAGGGGGAATACTAGAGATTGAACCCAGGAGCACTTTACCACTGAGCTACATCCCCATCCTTTTTTATTCTGAGACAGGATCTTGCTAAGGTGCTAAAACTGCCCTCAAACTTGCAGTCCTCCTCCTCAGCCTCCCAACTGAATAGGATTACAAGTGTGTACCACCAGGCCCATCAGGAAGACATGTTTCAGATCAAAAGTCTAGAGATACTAACTCCAGGCCTGGTATGATGATGCTACAGGAGCAGGGTCTAAGGACCTTTCTGCTATTCTGTCACTCTCAACATTCACCCCATGCTCAGACTCCAGCAGGAACAAAGAGGCAGTAAGAGCATACCTTCCCTTCAAGGACACATCCCAGAAGTCACACCATATGTGCCTCTATCCCACTGGCCAGAATGTAGTCAGAGGGCACACATGGCTGCAAGGGACACTGACCAGTATAGTGTTCACTCTGAGTGGCCATGCATCCAGTCAAATGATTGGAGAGTAGAACAAGTATAGAACAGTTCTCCTGACAGGTGCAGTGGTGCACACCTGTAATCCCAGTGGCTTGAGAGAGAGGTTGAGGCAGGAGAATCTCAAGTTCAAAGCCATCCACAGCAACTTAGAGCGTTTCTTCCATGAGCAACTCAAAGGCAACACATCCAAAATAGAAATCATCAGTTCCAGCCTCTCCACACCCACTTACTCCGCACCTCTTCCTTCCTTCCTTCCTTTCCTTTTTTTTTTTAATGAGAGAGAGAGAAAAAAAATCAATTTTTATTTGGTTTTTCATGTGGTTTTCATTGCTCCAACACTTCATTGTGTATGTGGTGCTGGGATTCAAACCCATGTACTCATGCATACCAATCAAGCACCATAACCGCAGAGCCACTGCTCCAGCCCCTCCCCAGCCCTTTTTATATATTATTTTGAGACAGGATCTCCCTAAGTTGCTTAGGGCCTCCCTAAATTGCTGAGGCTGGCTTTGAACTTGTGATCCTCCTGCCTCAGACTCCTGAGCCACTGGGATTACAGGCGTGCCCACATCTCTTCTTTTTTGACTTCTCCATCTCATAATGGCCCAAGTGATTGACTGGTTGCCCAGGACAGAAACCTGAGAATCATATCTCTGAAATCTTTCTTTTGTCTCTTTCTTCAAGCCATCATTATTGTCCAGTTCAACTACAACAGCCTCGCCTGTTCCCCTACTTCCATTTTTGCTCTCTTTCAAATACATTCTATCCACATTGACCATTATGGTAGCTCCTAGCCACATGTGGCTGTGGAGCACTCAAAAAGTAACTAGTTCAGCTAGACATGGTGGCCCATACCTATAATCCCAGCTGCTTGGGAGGCTAAAGCAGAGGATTATAAATTCAAGGCCAGTCTCAGCAACTTAGCACAGCCCTAAGTAACTTAGCAAGGCCCTAAGTAACTTAGCAAGAACCCATCTCAAAATAAAAATAAAAATGGCTGGGGATGGGACTGGAGCAGTGGCTCAATGATTCTGGTGCTTGCCTGGCATGTGCAAGGATGCAGGTTCAAACCCCAGCAGCTATGTACACAACTAAGTGTTGGAGCAGCAAAGTCCACATGAAAAACTAAATAAAAGTTGGTTCTCTCTTACTCTCTTAAAAAAAAAAAAAAAGGGATTGGGGATGAGCACCTTTTATTTTTTATTGAGTACCTCTGGGTTCAATCCCTGGTGCCAAAAAAAAAAGGTAGCTGGTTTAATTTGAAAGGTGTTATAAGGGTAAAATACATACCAGCATCTGAAGAATTAATATGAAAAATTAAAATAATTAATATTTCTATATCAATTATGTTTAAATGATATTTTATATTGTGTTAAGTAAATAATTATTTCAAATTATTTTCACTTGTTTCTTTCTACATTTTAATGCACTTACTAGAAAATTTTAAATATATATGACTCCCAATTATGGTTCTCATATTTTTATTGAACAGTGCCACTCCACACTGAAGCAAAACACATTATTTTTTCCCCCTAAGGCACAAATCTGATTATGTCACACGCCTTCTTAAAACCTTTCAGTGGCTGATTATGTCTTTAGGTTAAAGTTCATTTGGCTCAATGTGGTTTTTGTGCCTCCATGAGCCAGTCCAACCTTGTCTCTCCACCCACTTCTGCCCGTGCGAGCTACGCTCTAGCCCTATACACTCCTTTTAGGTTTTTCAGTGCACCCTGTGTCTCTAGTCTCAGGGCCCTCATACATGCTGTTCCTATGCTGGAATAGTCTTTCCCTTCATGTTTTGCTTGTCTTTCAAGCCTCAGCTTAGATGTGTCTGTCTCTTCCCCAGTAGCCCTTCTCACGTCTCTAAGCTTCCATTACTTCTCTATCCTACCTCTACCCCACCTCAGCCCCAAATAACTCTGTCCTTTTTCCAGACTGATTATAATCAAGCCTACTGTGTTCACTGTGGTATCCCCAGCACCTATAGCAAAAGCTGGCTCACGGTCAGTCACCCACAGCTTTTGCTAAATAAATGACTGAATCAGCAAATGATACCTCCAAACCAGATTGTTTCAGATGGAAAATAGGGCCAGATTAGATGACTTCCAAGCTTTAAAAGAGACAGCCCCTAACCATTAGGTTCCCAGTATGGGAGGTGAGGCCAAGGGAAATTTATAATGCAAGACCCTGCCTTCAGCTATGCTCCAAGCCTGCGCAGGCCATTGGTGGGCATCAAGGACACCACTGGCTCTTCCTCTGCCCTGGGAAGGACAAGCAGTGCTGCCTTACTCCTAGGAAAGCTCCCTGCCATTCACCTCAACATCTTCAGAAGAGCTATCTTGAAAACTCTTGCCAGACATGAGCTTCTTCCTAGGTTTTAAGTGGTAGGAATGGAGGAAGAAGGTGAAGAAAAAGGGAGGGCACTGGTCGGAGGTGCTGTTTGCACTGCACCAGGAGATCTAACGTACATCTTGCTAATGAAATGAGCATTGCTGTGGAGATTCCCTTTCAAGGGATTGGGGGTAGAGACCTAGAACTGAAGAAGGGTAAGAAGCTTGAGTTAGAAAGTCAGAGCCCAAGGTCCCATTGCTAACTCGCTTCATGATCCAAAACAAGTCACACAGCCCCTCTGAGTCTGTTTTTCCTCTGTAATAAAAAGGATTTTTGCTTTCTATATCCCTGAAGGGGCTGTTGTAAGAATGGACGGAGATGATGGATATAAGTGGGCTTTGAAAATACAGGTATTAGAGAAAAGTATCTTGTGAAAGCAAATGTTCTTAGGCTGTTTCGATTGGCAGGAGTTGAATGTACAGTCCGAGAAGGAGGCTAGGAGCAGTGGGTAGGTGTCTACTTTCTTTCAACAAAGATGGGTTTACATACAGACAGAGTTAGAAACTATCTTCCTTCCCTGGCCTAGAGCTTTATCTGCATATTCAAAACAGGGACCAGAAAAGCTGAGTCTTGAACAGAGCCTTGGAGAAAATGGACCCACCCTGAAAGGAGCACAGTCCTATTTTGTGCCCTCCCTGGTTTTTAGTGTCCCCCATACCCTTTGCAGGTCCTTTGCCCAATACCTTGCACCTTAGAACTCAGAGCATCCATTACCCCTTCTCAACCTGGAAGGGCTCCTAGTGGAGAGACATTGTCTTCAACTCAGGAGGCTGAGGCAGGAAGATCACAAGTTTGAGGCCAATCTCAGCAATTCACCAAGGCCCTAAGCGACTTAGCAAGACCCTGTCTCAAAACAAACAAAAAAAATTTTAACGTAACCAAAAGGAGGGGCTGGAGCAGTGTCTCAGTGATTATGATGCTTGCCTGGCATGCAGGTGTAAACCCCAGCACCACGTACACAACGAAGTATCAGAGCAATGAAAGCAACATGAAAAACTAAATAAAATTGTTTCTCTCTTTCTCTCTCTCTCACTGTCCCTCTCTGTTAAAAAAAAAAAAAGTATCCAAAAGGAATGAGGATGTAGATGTAGTTAAGTGGTAAAGCACCCCTGGGTTCAATCCCTAGCGCGCACGCGTGCACACACACACACACACACACACACACAAAGACACTGCCTTCAACTCTTGTCAGAGACTACCCTGCCCCCTCTGGTGTCCCCCACCACACCCTTTGCAGATGAGGCCCATGCTGCAGGTCCTCTGCCCAATACCTTGCACCTTAGAACTTGGAGCACCCATTACCCCTTCTCAATTTGGAAGGGCTCCTAGTGGACTTAGGAGGCTGAGGCTGAACACATGGGCTCCATTGTGGGCCCCCTCACTTCAAAGGGTCTAGCACAGACAAGATGGTAAGATTCCCACTGTTCTACCAAAGTGGGGTTTTTTTGGTTTTGGTTTTGTTAATTCCATTTTCTATTTTCCTTATAAAACTTTACAACTGTTGTCTGTTAATGTTTTACAGAAGTACTACTTCTAACAAAAAACCTGAATTAAGACATGCCCTCACCTCAAGACAGATAAGATATAATACTAACTTCAAGTACTGTTATTGATCTTTATTAAACAAGAGGGATAACTATAAAACTGTAAATATTAAAATATGACATAGTATTCCCACTTTAAGACTGGCAAAACTGGCCTGCTGGATGTTTAATACCAAAACCAGATTACCAAAATTAAGGAACTTAGAGAGTTAAGGAAAAAGTCAGGCCCAGTTCATTGGGCTCTCCTCCGCAGGTTACCCCCGAATAAACCTGTGTTATTGCTGAGCCCCCGCTGCTCTCCTCTCTCTCTCCTTCATTGGCTTCTTTCCTTACAGTTTTGCTTTTTGGATATTTATTTATTTATTTATTCATTGGTCATACTAGGGATTGAACCCAGGGCTCAATGCACATACTCTAAAACCAAGCTACATCCCCAGTCCCATAAGTGGGTCTCAGTAGCAGGATGCACACTGGAGGCCCTCATTCTTGGGCCAGGCCCTGCACTGCTCAGAGGTTTTATTATCCTCTTCTTTCTCCTTTCACAGCCACGTCAGCTCACACAAAGCAATCAGTAGTCCTTGCAGTTGCCAGCCTGGAGAAGTGCAAACACAGTCCTCAGCATGCTGTCAGCAGAAGAGGCTCTGCAATTACACACACCCACCTTTGCATTCCTAGTCTCACTCATCTGTGAACTGCTTCCTTTCCCTTCCTTTCCCAGGGTGCCTCTGAAAAGGAAATGTGAGGCTGGGGCCCTTCTGAAACGCCAATTCCAACTCCCTGTTCCACCCAGGCCCACTTCAGGCCTTCCTATGATTCAGATCTATTCTGTCACATGTTCATTCCTTCATTCAAAACATTTAATGGACCCCTGCCTATGCTCGCCCTGGCCTCTTGCTGGGGACACACTTAATGTGGCCCCACCTCTGCTTTTGAAGAGCTTAGTGTAGTAAGGAAATGATTTAAGTAGTTACAGTAAAAATCAAAATATGAAGTATGATGAGGAAAGTGCAGATTAAATTGTAGGTAGGAGATAATGTCTACAAGGGCAGTTGTTTCTGGAGAGGTCATGTAATATAGTAGCTGAGAGTATAGACCCTGGAGACCATGGGCCTGGGTTCAAATTCTGACTTTGCCATTTACTAGCTGTGTAACCCTAAGGAGAAATGGGGAAAGTTTTTAAGGTTATTGGGAAATTAAAGTGCAGTACCTGGCACATAGTATATGTTCAATAAATGCCAACTATAATAGGAGAAGGTAGCATATAGCATGTGTTTTTCTGCCAGGATGGAACAGGAAGGTAGGATACAATTATAACAGAGGAAAGGGAAGAAAATGCGGTGTTTATATGGAATTCTTTGGCTACTGTGTAGCCTATGACAAAGGAAAAAAGAGGTGATAAGGCCAGTAAATTGGGTTAGGGCTAAACCATGGGACACTGAATGCCAAAATTAAGAATAGGTACAATAACATAGATGTTCTTAATAAGGCAGAGTGCCCACCTAGACCCAGCATTGGCACTTTTCTTTTAATATTTTTATTAAGGAATTGAGTTATTGTAAAATCATGAATACATTTAAAGTAACAATATGATATGCATATATTCTTAAACCAGAATTACCCCTAGCACTCTCCCTATTTGCCCTCCCTCTACCCTCCCCCACCTGCCCTCGTTCCCCTCCCCATTGGAACTTATCTTTAGAGCCACAGTCACTGAGACCAAATGTCAGGGTCTCCAAAGTTGGAGAGCCAGCCCTTGGGACTTGTTGCAAAGTTGGTTTATGTTGTGGATTCTGCCCATCTGGAAAGGCCTAGTCCCCAGTCTCCCAACAGAGTGAGCCCTGGAACCAAGGCCAAAGGAAAAGAGCCATTTCCTTTCATAAGGACTAGTTGACATGGCATTTCTGCCCACTGGAAGGCTGGAGGTGCGACACACAGGCTGGGAGAGAATTCAGGGAAGCTGGGGAGGGAGATGGGAGTAGAGGATGAGGTGCTGATCAGGCTTGTGTTCATTATCACTATCCTCTATTTTCCTCTGGATTTAGACAGAACCTTCTCAATCCAATTTGGGAATGGGCAAACTGAGAACAAAGACTTGACTAAACATGAAACTAACAGAGGAGAGGCTCTGCAGGGAGAGTGCAAATGAGAGTCCCAGAGAGTGATTCCTCCTCAACACTGGGTTGAGGAGGAAGAGAGGTCATAAAGAATTGGGAGTCAGAGGCTGGAGCGCTCAGCAGTTACAGCACTTGCCCAGCATGCGTGAGTGCATGAGTTCAAACCCCAGCACCACGTACACAACGTAGTCTCGGAGCAACAAAGGCCACATGAAAAACTAAAATAAAATTAATTCTCTAAAAAAAAAAAAGAAGAAGAATTGGGGGTCATTTCAAGGAAGAGGAGCTGGATTGGAAAGGGTCTTCACTTGGGAGAATCAGGGGCCCCCATTCTTGTTCAGGTACCAACTCTGAGCAATCACTTCCCCTTGGCCTTTTTGCTTCTCAATAGACAGAAAGGATTTTGCTGGGAGGACTCAAAGGCCTTCTGTAGTTTAGGGTCCTGGTGTCTGGACTCAAGCACCACCTGGGATCAGGATCAGGGTGTTAGAATGTGCTCTAAATATTGGAAGAATCCCAGAAGAGCCAGACCTGAGACAAGGGAAAACCAGAGGGACGATCCACAGCCCCTGGCTCCCAGGATACACAGAGGAAAGGACTGCAGAAGAGGCAGGGAGAGGAGAGAGAATGTGGAGGCAGGAGGCCTATCTGAATGTCTGACATCTCCAGGGCAAGGATGTTAACTTCTTTTCTTCTCCCAACTCAAGCTACCTCAGGATCCTGTGGAAAAGCTGCATTATAATCGATAGCCTCATAAATAAGTAAAGAGTCAATGCATCCTGTCTCCAGCTCAGGGCTTCTACAGGAAAATCGAACCTCGACCCACTTCTGCTGGCCCATCTGGCTTCTTCAGAGGCCTCCAGAGAAAATGAATTCTAACAGGTCATGCCCCTGCCTCTGTGCTGACCTCCATGTGTCCTATCCAAGGAGATCAAAGACTAGGGTATATGTATGTCCTCTTCCACCATCCCATGCAGACTGACCCCGTCTCCTGGCAGCCTCCCTTCTCCCAGGCTTCCTGGGTGCTCCCACAGGTAGGCAGGTGTCTGTCATTCCTTCCCTTTATTCTCTTGCTCCTGGCACACACTGACCTTTCCTTTCAGCTTCCACCTTTGTTCTCACCTCTCCAAATTTTATGTCTTTCTTCTGACTACTACTTGGCACTTAACACCAGTGTCAGCAACAGGAGGAAGGCAATTGCTCCTCACTATGCCTCTCCCAGATACCTTGTCATTGATTGTCAATGAGCCCCTCAAGGTCTGGCAGAGAATATGAATTTCAGGGTGTGAAAGACAAAGATCCATTTGATTTACAGAACAGCAAGTTGTGTGCCACCAAGTTGACGGGAAGGCAATTCCTCCCTCTCATGGCTTCTATTACAGCACAAGAAGTGGATCTCCAAAAAACCAAGTTGAATATTTTGGAACCCAAAGATCAAGATGGTGGATAGCCCTGCATGGTGATGGACAATTGCCTTCCGGGTGTACCCTGAAACACCTCAGGATCTCTCAGCTTCTTTGGTTCCTCAATCGAGACTGTAGGCATGGGCATATCCCCTGCATAGGCCAGAGTCTCAAGTGCTGCTTGGACAGTTGGCACGGAGAAAGGAGTTTCTGGGTTGTAGTGACCATCTTTGTTCATAATTATTGATTGTCATGCTTCAACTAGCCCCTGGGGACTGAATATTCCTTTCATTAAAAGTTTCTGACTAGGGGCTGGAGCAGTAGCTGGGCAGTTATGGCACTTGCCTGGCATGCGCAAGTACACGGGTTCAAACCCCAGCACCAGGTACACAACTAAGTGTCAGAGCAACGAAAACCATGTGAAAAACTCAATTAAAAAAAAAAAAAAGATTCTATCTCTATCTCTCTGTCCTTCTCTCTTTACAAAAAAAAAAAAAAATTCTGACTAGAAGGTACTATATCCCTGATTTCTCTGTTCTCTAAGTATAGTATTTAGAATATTCCATTTGTGTTTGAGTTAGCCATTGCAGGGTTTCCACCCAAGCATCCCAATCCCAGCTGACCTCCTATCATCAGCCTTATCATCTGAAGGAAATGATCAGGAGGGTGAATTGCAGCCAGCACATCTGAATTGGTTCCCGGTGCACATCAACTCTACAATGCTGTTTTGAGATGTCTGTGCTGCGATTCTTTCACCCTGCACTGACTGAGATTTAATTGTCCCAGGAAGGAATTCAGCCTAGGAGGCAGGCAGTAATCCAGGCACCTGAATCTTGTTTGGTCAGTCCCAGACAACAGGATGTATGTCTGGCACCCCAGAAATGGCATAGGGTTCTCTTCTTCGTACCTCACAAGACACAAGAGTGTCCAACAGCACAGTTTCGTGGGCTAGCCAGACATGGTGGCACACTCCTGTAATCCCAGCAGCTAGGGAGGCTGAGGCAGGAGGATTGCAAGTTCAAAGTCACCCTCAGCAATTAGTGAGGCCCTAAACAACTTAGTGAGACTCTTTTGTCTTGAAATAAAAAATAGAAAGGGCTGGGGATGTGACTCAGTGGTTAAGCACCCCTGGGTTCAATTCCTGGTACCAATAAATAAAATAAAACTGGTCACTAATATGCAAGTCTACCTTAATGGACCCCTTCTCACCCCCTCCCACTGCCAAATGTGGAAACATGTCAATACAATGGATCTCCTACCCTAGAAAAAGTCTCTGAATGTGGCACAGGAATCTTCAGTTATAGTTCTTACAGCCCAAAGGGTCTTCAAGCAATTATTTGGGCCAGCCTATTCAAATGGAGAGGCCCAGGTTTAAAGTGACCAGCTCAGGCTTTCCTGCAGGGCACTAAGGTCCAGACCCAGGTTTCTGGCTCTACCCGCAGCACAGGCTAGGGCTGGCACCGAGCAAATGGGTTGCGGCTGTCACCAGAGAGGAACTGGCAGCAAACACAGCAGACTATGTTTTCTTTGCAGGCTGAGGGTAACTAGAGGAAGCTGAGAATTCCTCTGTTCTGCCTAAGGGAGGAGGGGAGAAGAAAAGGAGGTAAGTAGGGAAGGTCAGTGGCTCTCCCTCCAGAGGAGGCATTACTTGGGCTCCTAGGAAAAGCAAGGTGATACAGATCAAAGATGGACGGGGGTCAACCCAGGGCCCAACAGAGTCCCTGAAATAGATGCCAGGAGCCTGGGTCCCCTGTGTAGAACTCTTCAGGGGACATCACAATGGAATTAGAATTTATTACATGTTCATTCAGTGCTAGGAACTGTGTGCAGAGCTCCATCTATGAAGGAAGTTTGTGCAAAGGCTGGGAATATTGGCCTAAGCAACACAACTGTATTCAAGCCCCCAACTTTGCTACTCACTAGCTCTGTTACCTTGAATGAGTTACTTAACCTCTCTGTCTCAGTTACTTCATTAATAAAATGGGAGTGCTAATGTACCCATCTGATGATTTGAAGATTAAGGGCATTCACATATATAAAGCTTTAGCACAGTGTCTGCCATGTGACAAGCAGAAGACAAATTTTTTGCTATTAATATTTTGTGGAGGGGCTGGAGTGGTGGCTCAGTGGTTATGGTGTTTGCCTGGCATGCACAAGGATCCGGGTTCGAACCCCCCAGCACCATGTACACAATAACCAATCAGAGCAACAAAACCCACATGAAAAACTAAATAAAATTGATTCTTTCTCTCACTGTCCCTCTCTCTTAAAAAAAAATTGTGGAATTCTCCACAAAGCTCCAAAGGAAGCTGAATGACTTGCCCAAATTTCCCACTCCTTTGATTGTCCTTCTAAGTGCCCCTTAGGGTCTCTATCTTTAGGAGAAAACAGCTTTAAGATGAATAGCTCCCCCACCCATCCCCTCACAAGGACCATTGCAGTTTAAAAACTCCACAGCCTCTTCAACCACAGTACAAAGGTAGGTCTCTATCCTGCCTCAGAGGCTTGGCTTGCCCCTTGGGGCCAGGCTGGCCGATGGCTCCAGGCCCAGCCAGAAGGTCCCTCCCAGCAACACACAGGACAGGGATCCTCCTAGGTGCCTCACCTCACACCACCGGCTCTGGGCCTCCCCTCCCAGGGCAGTCTCCCACCACATGCAGGCTGCGAGGGCCATGGGGACCCTTTCAATTTCAGGATAAATAAACTGACGTTCCGGCCCAGCCCTCTGCCAGCTCGCTGCTCCCCGCCCCCCTCAATCCGCAGTGCACAGCCGCTCTGCTCTGTTCTCCTGCCAACTTGGCAGCTCGTCGCTGCTGTTACTATCAACACCTCTGAGGGAAAAGGGAGAGGAGTTAGCTCTGATCGCCTGATGCACTGAACGGCAAATTCGGCAAATTTATGTCAGAGCCAGTGCTGGAATGTCTCCCAGGCTCCCAAGGCTCTTGGTGGGGAGACTAAGGTGGGGACCTGTATCACAGGGGTCCAATGGGGCTGGGGAGTATCCCTGGGTCTAATCAGAGCAACCCTGATTGTGTAGCTTCCCAGAAGAGCCACTGGGTTGCCCCCAAGCTCAAGCCCCCAGGATTAGACACACCTGTAAAAGGGGTGCAAGAGGCTGCTTCAGGGGATTTGTGGGCATGCAGGACATGGTGGGGGGGGGTCTCGGTCTCACCCGAACTCTAACCGCACTCCAGAGTGGGTGGTGGTTTCAGTTCCCAAGACTGGTCAGAGCTCTGTGGCCAGGATAGAAAAAACAGGTTTTTCCTGGTCCAGATTGGGAGCTCCGGAATGAATGGATTTTGCCTTTTCCCTTCCTCTTTCTTGAACTCCTGGTGTGCAGAACCCTAGCGAGGTTTGGATTTGGAACTCTTAAGGGACCAGTTTCCCCATCAAGTGGAAACTTCCTACAAACAACCTTTTCCTTTTCTCAACTCCACTCCCCCAGCTGTTCAGACCCATTGGCTCCATAAAGCTGCTGATGCCAGTCTCTGGTTCCTTCTGGAACTCGTGGGTTCAAGTTGGGAAAAAACAAAGAATTGGTATCCTTAAGGACCATTGCTCACCCTTAAGCAAAGCCTGTGCACAGCTTAGGTTCTATCAATAGTCATCTATCCCTTGACAGGACGGGGGAGGGGGGTCACAGTGCAGCCCCTCCCAGAAGGAATGCCTTCCCACTGCTTGTTGTGGAAAACCTGTGTTCCCTGCCCGCTGGCCTTGGCATCAGCTTCCCAATCCTTACACCCCTGGCTGCCTAGTCCACCAAAGGATGTGGTCCTAAGCTCCCACCTGGGGACTGCCAGCCTGTTTCCTTCTCTGCAAGATACAAAGAACCTTACACACCTCAATGGATTGCCACCTACAGGGATAAAGGTGTGAACATGATGACTGGAAGCTCATCTGGTTGTGCCTGACACTTAGAATCAGTATGTTTCACTTTCTTTCATCTTTATTTATTTATTTATTGTACCAGGGACAGAAACCAGGAGCATTAACCACTGAGCCACATCCCCAGCCCTTTTTACTTTTTCATTTTGAGACAAGTTCACAGTAAGTTGCACAGAACCTCACTCAGTTGCTGAGGCTAGCCTCCAACTTGCAATCCTCCTGCCTTAGCTTCCTGAGCTGCGGTGCACCATCATGCTGGGTCTACCTCATCCTTTTTTCTGCTCCCTCCAGGAGCCTCTGTTCCCAAATAGACTTCCTCTATTCCCAGATCCAGAAGTCTGAAATCCCCAAACTTCCTGATAAGATCCCACCTCCCTTGTCTCTGTCCCCAGAAAGCTTGCAGACTATTTAGATCCAGACAACCAACAGGAAAGAGAACTCATTTGAGGGCTGGGATGTAAATAAGCCACAAGAGACTGCATCATTCTAGGCTGCACCTGTGAGCATCCCTCTGCTAAAGCCCTGTCAGCGTTTCCATGACAAACTCGTATTTCCGGATGCCTCTCTTCCAGCTTGAAGAGCGTGCCTCGCGGTGAGACTTGTCACTGAAAATACTTTCATAAATTTTCCCCCTAGAAAAGGTTGCATGCTCTAAAGCTCCACATGCTCATTATATGTGTTAGCTCTTCATTCTGTTTTGGAGGTATGACATTTATTGGGTATTCATGATGGCAGGTACTACACACATGGGAAGTCCTGTGCTGGAGAGCAATCACAGTGATACACAGCCTCCACATAATGTAGCAAGATGTTGTCCCTCCCCAGAACATCTCCTGCAACTAGTCTTCTGTCTCAAATCCTGAAATTCCACCATTAAAGATTTGCTACTTTTAGCCAGGCCTCATGGCAGATGCATATAATCCCAGTGATTCCAGAGGCTGAGGCAAGAGAATGGTAAGTTTGAGGCTAGCCTCAGCAACTTAGCCAGACTCTGTCTCAAAATAAAAAATATAAAGGGCTGGGGATGTAGCTCAGTGGTTAAGCATCCTTGGATTCAATGGTTCAAAAGATACACACGCATGCCCATACACACACACTGCTTTTGGCTTAAAGCTCACTGTGACAATGTACAAACTCCTAAAAGAAGCTTACTCCTGTGAATTTCACATGTGAACAGAGTAAGAGCTGGGATGGAGGAACTTAATGATTTACTGGGCTCAATGGTCCCAAGTCCCCTTGCTAAGATCTACAGGAAGGAACAACTTCAGGAGCTGGGAAAACATTACAGATGGAGTCATTTCCATCCCAAGGCTCGGGTGGCCCTGGTATCCAAGCTCAAGCTGAAGGAGAACCAAATCCACATGTGGTTCATGAAGCGCAAGTCCACAAACCCTCACCTGCAGTACTGGCTGCACTTGTAACTGTGGTTACGCTGACCATGGTTACACTGGCCGGTGGAGGCATGACCAGCCTAACAGGGTTGACCCTCTGCTTCTACCTCCGTGTCTGTGGGGAGCATCTGCTGTGGGCGCAGACTCCAACAGCTCTCTGTGGGCTCAGACTCCAACAGCTCTCTCCGTCCAATCCTTGGGAGTTCTTCCCAGTAAACAAACCTGGCTTCTCCAACATCTTGGAGGCTGAGTTCCCCCTGGGCCTCCCCAAGGCTCCTGAGGCCCTAGATGCCTTGGAGAGACTCTCGGTCACTGCCAAGATATCTCCCTACCCAGAGGAAGATGGCTTTGAATACAAGGACAAATCAGACTCTCCTTAAGTTGCTGAAACTGGTCTCCAACTTCCGATCCTCCTGCCTCAGCCTCTGGAGCCATTGGGATTAAAGACTTACACTACCCTGCCCAGCCACTCATTTCAATTTATTCTATCCTCCTGGCCATTAAAGTGCCTAGATGCCCCCAGCACGAGCGTGCGCACACACACACACACACACACAACACACAAACCAGCTGATTCCTGAAGTCTGTCAGTTCCCTTCTGATGAGGGGTTAACATATGGAGGACAAGGCATCAGGAAGGATGGCCAAAGGGCAGAAAGGACCTATTTTACAGGTTTGGTAACCCTGCCAATAGGAGGACAAACACACTCACTCACTGTCATGGTTTGAATGCGAGGTGGAGGTGTCCCCCAAAAGTTCATGTGTGACAATTTGGGAAGGCTGAGGTGAAATGATTGGGTTATAAAAGCCTTAACCAAATCAGTGAGTTAATCCCCTTACTGGCAACTGTGGGCTGGTTAGGGTGTGGCTGGAGGAGGTGCACGTCATTGGGGACATGCCTTTAGGGTATATATTCTGTATCTGGCATGGATCTTCTGTCTCTGCTCTGCTTCCCCAAGTGACACTTTTAGTTGCTTGTCTCTGGAGCCATGCCTGCTATTCAATCTTACCTTGAGCCCTGAAGACAGGAACCAGCCTTCCATGGACTGGGACCTCTGAAACCATGAGCCCCTAAATAAACCTCTTTCCTCCTAAAATTTGTTCTAGTCAGGTCCTTTAGTCACAGCAGCAAAAAGCTAACCAAAACACTCACACGCAACGAGTATTTTTTTTTTTTTTGTATCAGGGGTTGAACCCAGGAGCACTTAACCACTGAACCACATTTCCAGCCCTTTCTAATTTTTATATTTGAGACAAAGTCTCACTAAGTTGCTTAAAGCCTTACTATGTTGTAGAGACTGGCTTTGAACTTGCAATCCTCCAGCTTCAACTTCCCAAACTGCTGGGATTGCAGGTATGCCAATTTCCTGGCCTCAGTAGGCACCTCTTCCAATGCTCTACCTCTGAGAATCAGGCAGCAAAACTCTACCTCAGCTCTCTGCTTTGGAGGACACCTGTTCCTCTAGCACAGGGCCTGGATTATGGCTCAAAATTTAAGGGGCTGCTGAAAAACTCTGTAATCAAAATAAAAATAGTTTTAATGCAATATAGTAGCTTTCGCTTACCCTAGAGGGATATATTTCTAGACCCCCCAGTGGATGTCTGACCAGAGCCTGGCCAGAGCATTTTTTATGTAGAACAGTTATTCCAAAACCTAAGTGGTCTTCGATTTACCTGAGTGCTTCCAAAAATGCAAATTCTCCAGATCCAGTCCCACACATACTGAATCAGAATTTCCAGGGTTGGAGCCTAGCTCAGGACTTTGCATTTTAAAGCAACATCCAGGTGATGCTGATGATTAGTCATCTTTAGAAACCACCGACGTAGGAGTTAGAATACCAGGTGAAAAAACAAAACCTGAATTTGGGTCACAGCATCACCATTTACTTAGAGACCCTGGGCTCTTCACTCTCTGGACCTCAGGAGGATTATATGATACCCAGATCCTGTGGTCCACGTGAGGACTAAAGGAGACAACATCATGAAACTGCCTGTTAAAAACCATCAGACAAGGGGCTGGAGCGGTGGCTCAGCGGTTTCGGCGCTTGCCTGGCAAGCACGAGGACCCGGGTTCAAACCCCAGCACCACATACACAACTGAGTGTTGGAGCAACCAAGGCCATGTGAAAAACTAAATAAAGTTGTTTCTCTCTTTCTCTGTCTCTCTCACTGTCCCTCTCTCTTTATAAAAAAAAAAAAAAAAACCATCAGACAAGCTGGGCACAGTGGCACATGCCTGTTATCCCAGCAACTTGGGAGGCTAAGGCAGGAGGATTTCAAGTTCAAAGCCAGCCTCAGCAACACAGCAAGGCTTTAAGCAACTTAGCGAAACCTTATCTCAAAAATAGATGAATGAAAAAGGCTGGGGATGTGGCTCAGTGGTTAAGTGCCCCTGGCTTCAATCCCCAGTACAAAAAGAAAAGAAAACCATCACACATCAGATAATGTAAATACTATCAATGTGCGTACAGCCTGTGGCATACATGGGTACATTTTCACATGTGTACAGACGTCATAGGGCACGTATGATCTTCATCATTCTCTTTTTTTTAACTTCTTCCTCCCCCCATATTTGAAATAGTGCATTATAATTATACATAATTGCTGGATTCATTGTTACACATTTATATATGCACACACTCTTTACCCACACTCCTGGCTGTCTTCATTTTCAGATTAGACTCTGCTTCACTCAGGACATGGTCCCTGAAGTCCTCTTTCAATAGCTCAACACAGTCCCTAATCATTTTAATAAGACTTTCCTGCCTAATGAGTTTATCAATCATATGTGATCTTTCACATGTTCTTTCCTTTTGGGGAATAAGAAGAAACAGGGGTGATCACTCCCATTTTATGATAAGGAGAAAGCAATACAGGTGGGTTTAGAGTGCTGAATACCATTTATACATGGGCAGTGACTCTTTTGTTTTGAGAGCATAGTAGAATGGCAAACATACAAAATAATTATATACATGGTTTCAGGGTTTATGGTCTTCCTGACATCTTTCCATGGGTCCCCTAGAAACCCAGGAACCCCAGACAGAAAACATCTATTTGCCTATCCTGGGTCTGGCAGTCTAATCCCTTTAAACTCCCAGAGGATCACGGTCAGCACATGAGGTCTCCTTTCAGTTATGCCTTTACTGATCCCTTCTCCCTAGGCTTTCAGATGAACTTGCCTGACCTTCCCTTCCTTCTCAAGAAAGAGTGATGCATCATCTGCGTCGGGAAAGAATCTTCTCGGACCAGACTGTGCCTCCTGTTCATGAGCCTGCAGCACAGAGTCTGGGCTGTCAAAAGGTATCAGGAGGATGGATGGGTTTTATTGCAATAACGGAAAGCACAACCAACTGGCTTCCACAATAAAGAGAACCTATTGGTATATGACGTCAACAAATAAATAAATAAGCTAATATGTGAGGTAAGGTGGCCTTGTGCAAGGTCTGGTGCATCTGCTCTGTGCTGTTTCTTTCTGTCTCCCCACTCTGTCTTGCATGGTATCAACTTCATCTTAACTCCAGTCCTCAAGGTTGCAGCATGGTTGCCAGCAGCAACCAAAACTGTCTATACTTTTGTTCACCGCTGGGAGAGAGAGAAAGCTGCTTCTTGAATAGGTCTCATGGAAGAAAGTAGAAGCCCCTTTCCAGAACCCTTTAGTCAATGTCTCCCCACATCTCACTATCAGAGAATCGGCAACATCCTGTCCCAATAGAGCCCTCCTCTGACACCGGGAGCTGCGTGGCTGGGAAATTCAGAATGTGGTGAAGTAATGCCTCCCTGTTCAGAACCCTCAAGACCTAGTCCATGGGCTTTCAGCAAAGGAATTAAGGACTCAAAGGACTGATTCTGTAAATGCTCAGGCTCTGGTCTTGTTCCATAGAGACCCTTGGTGAAAACCTGAGCCAAGCAGTCTGGAGCTGTCTCAGGAGGACTCCAGAAAGGGAAGAAAACAGAATCTACTGCCAGCTGACTAACAGGAAGGCAGGCCACACGGGTTATCCTGACACCTGGGTCAGGTATCCTTTCTGCTTAAGACAAGTCCTTGAGTGATCATGAATAACTTGGTCATCCTCTCTGGCCTTTGTACAAAAAGAAGAAAGTGATCATGCCTTCCATTTACGGTAATCCACCTGTAAGATCACAATCCCTAGGAAGAAAGCCAAATCCTCAGAAGATTCTGGACGTGTTTGCTGTGCAGAGGATAGAGAGCATGGTCTGTGGAGTGGGTTCTGGCCAGTCTTCGATTGCCAGAAACACCCAGAAAACTATTTAATGTAACTCCAACAAGAGTGAGCACCTCTGAGCCATGCATTGTGGTTCACACCTGTAGTTCCAGCACTTGGGATGCTGAGATAGGAGGATCCCGGGAGCCCAGAACTTTAAGAGTTCAAGACCAAGCTGGGTGTCATGGTGCACACCTATAATCCCAGCGACTTGGGAGGCTGACACAGGAGAATTGCAAATTCAAAGCCGGCCTCGGCAACTTATTGAGGACCTGAGCAACTTAGCAAGACCCCGTCTCAAAATAAAATATAAAAATGACTAAGGCTGTAGCTCAGTGATTAAGCATCCCTGGGTTCAATCCCTATTCCTGAAAAAAAAAAAAAACAGATAGAGAGAGAGAGAGAGAGTTCAAGGACAGCCTGGGCAACACTGTGAGACCGTGTCTAAAAACAAAAAAAGCTTGGGATCTCCATGTGTCCCAGACTCTATTTGGAAGATCATGTAAAGAAACATGGTTCAGCAAGTGAAAATAACTGTCAAAGGAATTCCAATTATTTATTTTTATCTTTCCAAGGTACAGAAACCCTTTATAGTGTTTTCCTAAAGCTTCTTTTCTCCTCCCCAGTTCTTTCGCATCCATAGCTAGTCCTTTCACATGCCCAAAGCTACTATAATCTATTCAGCACTCAAACATACCCCCCTCAGCTCTTTACGATGATGGGTGGTTTAAGTCAGTTCCTTCCTTTTTCCATCTTTTTTTTTTTTTAGTTGTGTATGTGCTGCTGGAGGTCCTTCCTCTTTTCCTGCAGTGTCTTTCTCTACCTTGTCTCCCAATTCTGCATCTTAGAAAATCATATTTATTAAGCTAGAATTCCCATCAGAACACCCAGGTATCAATAAATCTTGTTCCTGTCAACAGAAGCATCTTTGGGGGAACAGACTTCCAGTCTCATATACCTGAAGGCTGAATACCTCATCTTGAAGTAGAACATTTGCTTCAGTAGTTTTTGCTGGTGGGAGAGGGGGTCATGAACCATTTGCCCTGAGAATATTGCCTGCTCACAGCTGCAACTCCTGGAGTTGTTGTTCTGGGTAACTCTTTAGGATATTCTTTGTCAGCACCTCAATCTCCTCTCTCCAGCCTTCTGCGCCCTGCTTGTGGGATCCCACAGGCTGACTTGTGGGGTCTCTACCAAAAGGATCCTTTGCCGGCTGGTTTCTAGTTGCGATTGACCAATGGAAGGCATTGACAAGAGATTGGAAAGAAGAAAAGAAGGAAGGTAGGATATTTATTCTCCCAGCTCCCACAGTGCTGAGAAGTGCCAAGGCGCCTGTCTCAGTCCTTTTCCAGCTGTCACTGTTGCTATTATCTGGACACTGCTCCCCACCTGCCCCTTCGGCCTGGAAGTGGTAATGAGTCTGTGCTGCTGATGCTGCCTGGTGCTTCCCCAACCCTGCTGCTTCCCTCAATCTTACAAATAGCCCCTTCATGCAAGTCTCCTCCTTTCTTTGAATGACAGAACTCTCTGACTGATTCAATACCCCAGGAATCCCAGCTTTGTCACTTCATTGAGTCTCACATTATTGTTCTAGAGAAGGAAGGGAGGAAGGATTACATTCATGTGTAGAAATTGTCACATGTGAAAGTTCCAAAAATGATTTCATCAAGGTGGTGCAATCCTGGAATTCCAGAGAATTCCAGAGTACTCAGTACTTGGAGGTTGAGGTGGGAAGATCAATCACAAGTTTGAGGCCAGCCTCAGAAACTTACTGAGACCCTGTCTCAAAATAAAAAAAATAAAAGGGCTAGGGATGTAGCTCAGTGGTTAAGCACCCTTGGGTTCAATCCTAAGTACCAGAAAAAAAAAAATCTAGATTGAATTTTTGAGATTGGAATATCTACCATTTTGGGCTATGTCAATGGTTTGATTGGTGGCTTAAGAACAGTCCCTGCCAGATATGGTGGTGCATGCCTGTAATCCCAACAACTCAGGAGGCTAAGGCAGGAAGATCATAAATTCAAGGCCAGCTCAGCAATTTAGCAAGGCCCTAAGCAACTTAGTGAGACCCTGTTTCAAAATAAAAAATAAAAAATGGAAAGTGCTGGGGTGTGGCTCAGTAGTTAAGAGCCTCTGGGTTCAATCCATGGTTACATGCACATACACACATAAACAAGCGGTGTCTCTGTGAAAAGCTATATTGAAAATGAATCTACATCTTGTCCCTATCATGATGGAACGACTAGGCTGCCAAGACCAGGCAAACAACCATTAAAATTCAGGATGGAGCTTTGCTGAGCTTCCGGGCCATTCTAGTCCATTCTAACCACAAGATAAAAAAAGACAGAGAAAACACCAGGTACATCCGTCATAAAGGCTGATCAGCATGATTCAAGTGATTCTGGAAAAATCTTACACCCTCAAAACTCTACCTTCCCACACCCCATTTTCATCCTGGACCTGATGAGAGTTATCTGTCCATATCAGAAATTTTACCAGTAGAGAGATGTAACTTTGCCTTTAGGCCACATGTAAATATTGTTCCTCGAAAGAAATGATTCATTAGCATTTGATTAATATTCCATTATGTGCAAAATGCTATGCTAAGCACTCGGTAAGGTTTTAATCCTATCACTTATCCTCAAGTATGAATAACCGAATATCAGGAGAAGAAAGAAAAACCACTGAGAATCGAGGAGAAATGTTTCAAAAAGGGAGGAAGCCAAAGACAAATTTTGCCTTTGCTCATACGAGGCTGGAGTAGAGGTGCAAATGGGGGTCTGTAGCAAATAGGGTGATAGTTAAAGTCTTGGGACCAGACAAGGTCACCCAGGTGGAAGAACAGAGAACAGGGCAGGGTGAGGGAGAGAAGCAGAGGAGAAAAGAGGATATCCCTGAACTAAGCACTAGGACATTCCCACCTCAGAGCCTGTGAAAAGAGGAAAAGTAAATCTAAAAAAGAAAATGCAGAAGGCTCAGCTAGTGACATAGAAGACTTTGGAGTCCTGGGATCAACTGAAGAAAGTGTTTCAAGAAAAACTTGGCTTAGGAGGCTGAGGCAGGAGGATCACAAGTTCAAAACCAGCCTTAGCAACTTAGCGAGGCCCTCAGCAACTTAGTGATATCCTGTCTCAAAATAAAACATAATAAAAGGGCTGGGGATGTGGCTCAGTGGTTAAGTATCCCTGGGTTCAATCCCTGGTACAAAAAAAAAAAAAAAAGGAGCAAGCTGATGAATTAAAATGCTACTATGGGTCAAATAAGAACCATTAACCACTGTCAATACAGAAGTCATCAGTGACCCTATTAAATGTGGTTTCTCTGTCTCGATGGGGCAGAAGCCTGCATGACAGAGAATGCAGAGTAAGGAAGTAGAAACAGCATCCACATTCTTTTAACTTTTGCTATGGTTAGCGGACAAAAGGGGGAGTAAATAGATGGGAATGTAGGGTCAAGGATCTTTCTATAAAAGATGAGAGTTATTAAATCCCATTAGTATGCTGATGAGAATGATCCAGTGGAGAGGGAAAATGAGATGATGCAGATGGGAGGATAATTGCCAGAATGATTCGGTTTACAAGCCAGAGGGGAGGGGACCATGTGCAAGAAGAGAGGCTGGCCTCACGAATATGCAGGTGGCCTATTCACCAAGAGAGGAGGGAAGGTAGAGTTATGTGGGCCTCCAGTAGTTGGGGGTTGATGTTTTTGGTGGTGGGAGAATAAGGATTTTTTTTTTCTGATTTCTTTTTTCTCAGTTGGAAAAAAAAATTACATCATCAGCTGCAAGTGAGAAGTGGGGAGAGCTGGGTGGAGGCCTGAGAGCAGAGGAGGTGTGAGGCAGTTATCTCAAGGAGTAGGAGAGTGACTTGCAGAGCGTAGGATTGCTGGGCAGCAAGAAGGTCCTCTTTAGATTAGTCACTCTGAATTGACTTTCAGCACGGTCCTGTGTTTTCCTCCAGCCACATTCAGCAGCCTGGATGGAGTACATGAACTAGCTGAAAGTTAGATTTGGCTAGTGTTGGGGTTTTGCTGGGCTCATAGATTGGCAGGTAAGAAGTTCAAGAAATTTGTATAAGTAATCTAACTCTGTGAAAGAAATTACTGAAATACCTAATGGCTTAAAACAATAAATATTTATTACTTCATAGATTCTGTGAATCCGAATTTGGAATTTAGAAGCAGCGTGGCTGGTCCAGGTTGGAGTCTGAAGTGAGGCTGGAGTCAAGATGTCCGCTGTCTGAAAGCTTGCCTGGGACTGGAGGATCTGCTTCCAAGATGGCACTCACATATGACTAGCAGGTCAGTGGTGACAGCTGGAGATAGGCTCAGTTCCCCTCCCTGTGGGCCTCTCCACAGGCTGTGTGAGTGTCCTTACCACAAGACACTTTCTCCAAGAACTAGCAATCCAAGAGGGAGACTTAAGCTGACGATATCCCTTTCTAACCCAGACTCCAGTTACATTGCATTTCCTTTACCACATTCTATCTGTTAGAAGTCACCCAAACCAGTCCGCACCCAAGGAAAGGGAAATTAGACTCCACTTTTTTTCTCTGTTTAAGAGAGAGAGTGGGAGTTAATTAACTTTTTTTTCATCTGGTTTTCGTTTTCCCTTTGTTTGTTTGTATATACAGTGCTGGGGATCAAACCTGGGACCTCACGTGTGCCAGGCAAGCGCTCTACCACTGAGCCACCTCTCCAGTTCCTACACACTCCACTCTTTTTTTTTTTTTAAGAGAGAGGAACAGAGGCTGGAGCGGTGGCTCAACAGTTACAGTGATTGCCCAGCATGTGCAGGTGCGCGGGTTCAAACCCCAGCACCATGTACACAGCAAAGTCTCAGAGCAACGAAGGTCACATGAAACACTAAACAAAAATTATTTCTTTCTCTCTCTCTTGCTGTCCCTCTCTCTTAAAAAAAAAAAAAAAGAGGGACAGTGAGACAGAGAGAAAAATAATCTATTTTATTTAGTTTTTTATTTGGCATTCATTGCTTGGACACTTGTACACACGGTGCTGGGGTTAGTACCCGCATCCTTGCACTTGTGAGGCAAGCACCGTAAATTCAGAGCCACCGCTCCAGTCCTTCCACTCCACTTTTAGAAAGGAGGAAAGTTGTTATGGACTGAATGTTTGTGTGTCCCTTCACCCCCAAATTTATATGTTGAAATCTTAATCCCTAGTGTAGCTATATTTGGAGCTGAGGCTTCTAAGCTGGCTGTGATTTCACAAAGTGATAAAGCCTTATGGGGCCACCCATGTATATGTGAGCTGTCATTGATCAAAATGTTATTCAAAGCTGAGCTAGGGGACGCATACCACTAATTCCACTAACTTGGGAGGCTGAAATAGGAGGATACCAAGTTCAAGGCCAGCCTCAGTAACTTTGTGAGACCCTGAGCAATTTAGTGAGAACCTGTCTCAAAATTTAAAAAATTAAAAAGGGATGGGGATGCAGCTTAGTGGTAAAGCACCCCTGGGTTAGATTCCTAGTCTTAGCAGGAGGGTCATTGGAGAGGAAAATGTCCCTATTGCTTCCAGAGGAAGCCATGTAGCCATGTATGGTCAGCAAGACCCTGATCCATCCTGCCAGATGGCATGACTGGTAGAGGAAAGCTAAAGGAGACAAGAGGCTTCTCATAAGTTTCCAAAAGTGATCTCTGAGGAATCTCAACTGAGTTAGATAAGAACAAGGTCAATTTTGGCTAACTTGGTCTTAAACACCTAGCAGGAGAATATGACCAAAGCACAGTCATACATGGACATTTAAAAGGAAAGACAATATTTTTTTAATGTAATTTAAGATGTAAACTTGTGTCAGCTCCATCAAAAGTAAGTAAAGCTGGAGGCTATAAAGGAAGAGTTCTTATGTGGGAGTGCCTAATAACAACTCTCATAAAGGACTCTAGAGTCACGAGTTTGTCCTGAGTTTCTGAGACTAGCTGAAATACCAATTGGTTTTGTGCTAATCATTTACAAAAAGTATTGCTTTGATGTTTTGTTCATTGTTGTCCTAGCATGATCCCTGCCCTATGTAGGCCTTGTCTAGTCACCCACCAATTGCCATCATGGACCTCTGGACTGCCTGATTCTAGATACCCTTAACTGTCCATGCCCCACCTGATAGAGAACAAGGACTTCAGGTCACTTCCCCCAACTTTGTACTCTCAGCAGGAAGCAACTTGGAGACACCATTGCCCATTTTCCTGTAGAAATTGACAGAGGGAAAATGTGACAGTGGTCCACTTCATGCTTTGAATATAGCCCTTGCTGGTCTGTTGTTGAGACTTATTTTTTATTTTTATTTATTTATGTATCTATTTTAAAGAGAGAGAGAGAATGAATTTTATTTTAGTTTTTTCATGTGGCCTTTGTTGCTCTGAGACTCTGTTGTGTACCTGGTGCTGGGATTTGAACTCATGTACTTGCACGTATGCCAGGCAACCACAGTAACCACTGATTCACCACTCCAGCCCCGAGACTTACGTTTTAAATGGACACGTTTTCTGTCTCTTCCTTTCTCCTTACCCTTCCCTAATCCTGAGAGAAACAGGATTATCCTTTTTCTCCATCTGAGGTCAAATTATCTATCCTTGAACACAAATCCACTCCTACAGGAATGAAGTAATTCAGACTTTGGGGATGGGACCAGATGAGTTAAGAAATGACTGTCTCCCAAATTAGCATGTGAACTACAACTCCAGACAGAAACGTAGCCATTGAATTGCCTATTTATTTTTTTCTAATTTATTAATTTCTTAATTACTTTTTTTTAGATTTTTAAATTAATTTTATTTATTTTTTCATAAGTTTTGTTTCTAAGTTTTGTTTCTCCAACACTTAGTGATGTATGTGGTACTGGGATGTGAACCCAGCTCTTCACATGCTGGACAAGCATGTCAAACCGCTGAGCCACCACTACATCTAACCCCTACATCTTAATTACTTTTTTAAGAGAATCAATTTTATTTAGTTTTTCATGTGGCTTTTGTTGCTCCAACACTTCAGTGTGCGTGGTGCTGGGGTTTGAACCCATGTCTTCATGTATGCCAGACAAGCACCATAACTGCTGAGCCACCATTCCAGCCTCTCTTTAAAAACCCCTGTTCCCAGCAGCTCCCAGAGGCTTTGGGATGCTGAGGAAGGATGATTGCAGGTTCAAAGACAGCCTCAGTGATTTAGTGAGACCCTGATCCAAATAAAATATAAAAAGGGCTGAGCACCTGCCTGGGCCCTGGGTTCAATCCTTGGTACAAAAAAAAAAAAAGAAAAAAAAAACCTCACCTGTCCCCTCTGGTGGGCAGAATCACAGAATCACACCCTCTGGGACAGGAGGAGTACCCTGTGTTAACCTGTGTTAATCCTTTTCTAGCAAATCAATAAAACTTCTTTTTCCTTTTTCTCAAAAAAAAAACAAACCTCTTAGCTGGGGATGTAGCTCAGTGGTACAGCGGTCACCCAGCATGTTCAATCCTAGCACTGCAAAATACAAAACAAAGCAAACAAAAGAGAGAGAGAGTCAATTTCTACTGAGTTTTTCACATGGCTTTCGTTGCCTTGACACTTAAGTGTGTAAATGTGGGTGCTGGGGTTTGAACCCCTGTACTCATACATTCCAGGCAAGCGCCATAATTGCCAAGCCACCACTCCAGCCCCAAACAATTCCCTCTTTAGGAAGGCCTTTGTTCTCTGGTCAGGTGTTCCTCATCTTTCTAGTGAACAAAACCCCACCACTCCTCTTCCCCACCTACTTAGCCCACGTGGGCTTACTAATCACAACACCTCATAAAGGGACCACTTTGTCTGGTTTTAAAACTGAAAGTGCTGGGCTGGGATGTACCTCTGTGGCAGAGAGCTTGCCTAACAAGCCTGAAGTCCTGGATTCAATCTGCAGTACTACAAAAAAAAAAAAAAAAAAAAAAAACAAGAACGCGGTTTCTAGTCCCACCTCCTAGAAACCATTTATTCCAGAGCAAATGGGGACCAAATGTCCTCTTATGTTACTCCCAGCTCTTCATTCATTCATTCTGTAAATATGTGTCATAAAGAGGCATCTGGGAGTCCTCAGTGACCAGGACCCAAGTATCCCTCACATCCATGATGGTCCTTCGGGGGGCAGGATATCTTGGAAAATTTTCTTTTATTGTGGTAATAAGTTTTCAACTTAAGCCTTAATGTGACTGGTTGACAATAGATAAGGAAGTTCTAATAGGCAGCAGCAGTAGTGGTCCTCTGGGTACACCTGAAAGAATTTAGATACCAAGAAAAGTGAAAGAGGATGCATGGGCAAAGAAAAACCTGATGCACTTTGGATTTTGGCAAGAATCAGCCTATCTACAGTCCATCCCAGGAATGGTTAACTGTGTACATTTTTCCAGAGCCTGAGGCAGATGTTCCATCCTCTGATGCTCTGTCCCCTCATGCCCTTCCCAGATCCCTAAGTCCTCAAAATAGGCATTTGGGAAATGTCTTCTCTGGGTCCCCAGACCTATAATGACTTCATGCATCTCTTTTATTGGCCCAGGTATATGTTCCCCAAGATTTTGAAAGAGTACCTTACCTAAGACATCCCTCAGAGACCAAGGATCTCTTAGAGCAAGAGCTTCTGTGCCCCACGGTATCAAACAGCAGAGAATACATTTTCACAACGACCTAGACAGGGCCTCAGGGAAGCAGCCAAGGACGCTGAGCTGTTGAAAGCTCTCTCCTGACCCCCACGCTCAACTGTGCCTGTTTTGGGGGTTTTTATTTTTTAAAATTCTAATCAAGAGACTGCTGGGAAGATGATGAACTCACTGAAGGCAAGAACAAAGTCCTGGCTCCAATTCCCCCTGCGGCACTGAACACAGCCTGTACACAGTAGGAGCTAAGTAAGTACTGTACTGAGTGAGTTGGGGGGACCAGGCATGGAGGAGAGGGTGTGGGGACAGGAGGAGATTGCTGAAGCCCACAGCTCAGGCTGCCGGGAAGTTCTAATGAAAAGCCTGCCAGACCTCTAACGAGTGCTCCACTGCCAGCAGGCTGTGATTGCTCATTGTGTTTGGTTATAATTAGCAGCATATTCTGCGATGGCAGAGCAGGCAGTGAGCAGTAGCAGGGCTGGGGAAGGGCTGCCACCCTCGCAGCCACCAGCCCTGCGAAAACCTGGGCTCCTTTCCTTCCTGGCCCTGCCTGCCCTGCACCAGCAGGCAGGATCTTGTGACTGGTAGCCCTTGATCATTGATACTGGACCAATCCCAATCCCCTTTCACAGGTCAGAGAGGATCTGTTTATTGTGACTGCAGGAGAGCATGGGCTGAATAAAATGGGCATACCTGGGTTCCAGATGAAGAGTTGTCTGCAACTTATAAGCAATGACTTTGGGCAAGTAAGCCTCAGTTTCCTTATCTACGTCATGGGGACAGAAGTGAGTATACATGTCTTCCTTGTGCATGGATTGACACTTGGAAGGAATAAATAATTTAAGGTTCTTGGCAGAGTTGCCATGCTCTGGACCCTGAGGCTGCTTTTGTGGTGGGTTGGGGAAGTGGCTTCTACTCTGGCCCTTTCTGTTCTCCTTTCTGCACTCTTACCCCCTGGGTCAGCTCCTCCCCCACAGGAGCTCCTCAGCCGGCTACCCTTCTTCCTTTCCTGTTAAACTGGCTCATGGGGAGGGTCTGCTGAACCAGTTCAACCTCAGTATGAACTGTGTGATCTATCCCAGGAGAATGGTCTCAAACTTTCTAAACCATGACTCTCAGAATAAAATATATTTTATAGAGTGCCCAAGAACACACATGTACAGGTAGATAAAATAACAACATAAATTTCATGAGATAATACTTATCCAAACCAAGTGTGATCTTTTTTCTTTTTTCTTTCTTTCTTTCTTTTTTTTTTTGGGGGGGGGGTACTGGGGATTGAATCCAGGGTAGCTTTACCACACTGAAACACATCCCCAGTGCTTTTTATTTTTTATTTTGAGACAGAGCCTGGCTAAGTTGCTGAGTTAGGCTTTGATCCTCCTGCCTTAGCCTCCCCACTTACTGGGGATTACAGGCATGTGCACAAGACCCAACTAAGCGTGATGCACTGTGATATGCTCTGTCCTCTTCCCCTCCCTCTTCTATCCTATATATCCTATTTATATTATATATAATAATTATATATAAGCTACAGAATATTATAGTTCATATTTTTAAAAAATGTCTCTGTTCTGGGGGTTGGGGATTTAGCTCAGTGGCAGAGCCCTTGCCTAGCATGTGCAGGGCCCTGAGTTCGATCCTCAGCCCTGAAAAAAAAAAAAAGTCTCTGTTCTCTGTTAAAGCAACTTTTTAAAAATTTATTTATTTGTACTGGGAATTGAACCCAGGGGCACTTAACCACTGAGCCACATCCCAGCCCTTTTTATTTTTTATTAAGTTGCTTAGGGCCTCATGAAGTTGCTGAGGCTGGCTTTGAATTTGCAATCCTCCAATTCTCTTTTCTCACCCTCCCCAAGTTGCTGGGATTACAGGAGTATGCCACTGCATCTGGCTAAAGAGATTTTTAATCAGGTAGTTAATGGGAAAGAGAATCCTGAAAATTTGGAAGCTTTTTTAAAGCCACAGAGACTTAAAGGTGGAAACAAATCTGAGTCTCTATCCATGACGAGGGTGAGTTTTTGTGAGCTTTAGACTCAAAGTATTCCAGAATAACAGGGAGGTCATCCATACTTTTGCTCCTACATCAATGTGCAAGCTAACTTTTCCTTAACTTGGGTTCCAACAAATCTTCCAAATGCTACCATGTCTAGGTGCCAGGGAAGCTCAAGATTTATGTACAATCAGCCAGACAGAAAATGCTTTGAGCTAGGTTTATACTTATAGTTTTTTTCCATAACAAAATCAGGGCATGTGGCCTCATAAATGCTTATAAGGACAATAGGATAAAATATTTAAAACTGGAACTGTCCTGTAAAGTCTTCAACTTGGGATCACATGGTTACTGTGAGGAATGGAGGATTTAATGCCAAGAGAGTTACAAGGGGGCAAAAGTCCTTCGCTCATGCACCTAGGTCCTGCCTTCTGATTTAGGGGAAGGAGCCTTGGGTTTCCAGAACCTTTTGGATTACCAGGATCTTCTCCAAATACACTTGAAAGTGTTCAGTTATTAAATACATTAGTGGATCTGTAGCAGGACTTGATCCTGATTGGTAAGAGGAGAAATAGAGAATAAATGGAAATGAGAAGCCTCCAAAATGATTCCTAATTTTGTTTACAGCTGCTTAAGCTCTCAGCTTCTTAATCCCTAGCCCTGATCCAACCTCCCCCTCACTCTCCACCACATTCCTATAGTACCCTTAACAAATGCTTTCATTAATAACCTGACTATGGCCAAAGGTAGCTGCTGTTATTAAAGAACCAAGTAGAGATTGCACTGGACTGAAATTACACAATTTCTTCGTGGATCAGTTCCATGTAGGAGAATGATGTAATAATCTCTTTGTCATTCAGGGCCTCAAGTGCCAGGATATCTCCCTTCTACACTGAGACTCAGGTTTCTGAAGCTTGAATAGGAAAATAGTTCTGTGAAAGGGTTTATGAATACTCTCCTCCAAGCTTCCTGTCTTACAATTTCTTCTTCTAGCCTGTATCAGTCAGTTTTCTGTTTCTATAACAAAATACCAAAGGCTATTTTTACCAGAGAAGCGATTTTACCAGAGAATAGGTTTATTTAGCTCACAGTCTGGAGGTTCATAGACGTCACCATCAGTTTGGCTCTGATGAAGGCCTCGTGGTGGATGGCATCACAGCAGGAGCACATGCAACAGGGAGAGCTCACATAGCAGGACAGGAAGCCAGAGAGAGACCAGATTCGCACAGAAACTACTTAATTCCTTCTGAGGGAACACCCTCAATAACCTAATGACCTTCCACTAACGCTTTTTAAAGATCCCAACATTTTTTAACATCACTACACTGGGACCAAGCTTCCAACATACAAACCTTTGGGAAACAGACTACATCCAAACCATAGTACAGCCCTAGCTACACTGTTCTTGTCTACACTCCCAGTAGCATACGTAGCCAATGAGAATGGTCATCTCTAGGCCTGAGCCTTGGGTGAACTCCTCAGAGTGGTTGGAGCAGAACCATAGAAAAGATGTTGGCTCTAACACACACTCAACAGCCTGCTCTAGGGCCCAGGAAAGGGAGCCAGATGAGACAAAGAAGCACCTCCTCAGAGACCCCTCTATGAGAACTTCTTCCCCACAGATTCCAAGGAGAGGAAGCAGGCGGAGGGAGTCATAGCCCAAGATCTCTTTCAATCCCATTGCTATCAAACAAGTATAGCCCAGTTCATGAGATCAACATCCAACAGCTGCCAAGCTCCATGCCAAAAAATAAAATGCAAAGTCCCTTTACTCATTTGCCTGATTGCCTTGCTCCAAGCTCCAACCCTTCCTACTCTCTTTCTTGGCACTGCACCTTCTGAAAGCAGTGCCTTTAATAAAACCCCTGGCTGCTGCTTCTCTCTGCCATCTGCCTCCTTTGCCCACTTGTTTCCTATGTCTATGTTTCTGGGACTCTAATTGTCATGAAATTATAGGGTAATACTAATAGGGGGGTGACAACCCAGTTAATGGCTCACTGTTCCACTAAGCAACAATTGTTGTAATCACCAAGTTAAAGGCCCCCGTGCATTAGCTGGAGGTTGCTGGGGTTTCCTGGCCTACGCTTTCTCCACACCCCTGTCTCAGCAACTGAATACAGTTCACAGGGGAAATTGCAAACCCAGAGGCAAGTGACATGATTGAAGGAATATGGGAGAAAGTAAGACAACTCAGGAATAAAGATTTGAGTCACAGCAAAAGTAGAAGCAAAGGAAATTAAGTTTGATGTTTCAAAAATAGCTTGGAAAATGAAGCTAAGTAATGACATAAATTATTATTGAAGGATTTGGGGCTTGACTTTTCAGGGATGTGATGAGGCTAGGGTAGTACTGGTGCTTTGCTCATCTTCTCTAGATTCCCATCCTTTTTCCAGATACACCTGATAGAACACATAATCCTCTCTTGAAGATGTCCTCCCTTGCCACTGTTCCACCATCTCACACCAACCCTTGGACATGCTAGGAAACAGAAAGGGACCCTGATGGGACCAGAGCACCATTTAGGGATGCCCAAGGCCTTATAGAGTTTGGTTGAAACAAATGACTCTCTTTCTAGCTTCCTCTCCTGGAACCCAGACTTGGTGAAAGCCTGGTCTGGGAAATAAACCCAAATGGTAGATAGTATCTTACTTTTGAAAAATAGGGGTTGGGGATTTAGCTCAGTGGCAGAGCGCTTGCCTAGCATGTGCAAGGCCCTGAGTTTGGTCCTCAGCCCTAAAAAAAAAAAGAAAGAAAGAAAAATAGAAGTAAATGTCCTGTGAATGCTCAAGATTCAGATAATAGGAGTGTTTTAATTCAAGATGTGGAATAAATCAAATGTAATCAGATGTTAAAATAGAAATTTTAACTGAATCACAAATACCAAAGCGAAGTGCTAGACCAGGATTTACAAAGCAGCCAAGAATATGTACGGTACAAAAAAAAGTCGAGGGAACATTTTTTATGAGAATTTCTTTGGAGAGAGATGTGCAGTAGTTTCACCCCACCCCTATCTCTGTCCAACATGTCAAGCCTGAGAAACAGAAATGGCAAGAGGTAACAGCAGAATGCAAGTCTGCACACGGGAACTGTACTCACAGAGATGTTGGGGCAAAGATGTAAGCTGTAGGTGACAGTGAAGGTTGACCTGGGAAGACCAGAGATATTTATCTAAGCGGGCAGCCTGGAAAGACAAAGAGATCTCAGCCAAAAGTAGCTGGAGGTGTGACCAGATTCCTAGGGAGGAGGAGAGGGGCAAAAATGTTGGAGGAAAGTGTATCTCCTGAGCTGAGAGGCCCCAGAAACAGGGGGACAGAAAGCATCAACAATAAACACCTGCCAAGGCCAGAGAACATCAATGCCAACTCCCCATAGCAGAACCAAGCAAGAGGAAACTTTCCTGCTTCTTCCCATTCCAGCACTGACAAATGTGAGAGTACATGGACAGAACGGTCATCTCCTCTAGGTTTTCATCCTAAGCCAAAGAAGAGGGTAGAAAGCTCAATTTTATATCATTGTGTAGGGTTTTTTAAATCATACATAAACATTTGAATCACTGAGACTTAAAGCAATTGAGAAAGACCTCGTAATTCATGGGGTTTAGGAGGAATAACTTCTAATGTTCCATAGCACTATAGGATGACCATGTTTGGTGACAATGAATTGAATATTTCAAAATAGCTAGAGGAGAGGAATTTGTGTGTGTGTGTGTGTGTGTGTGTGTGTGTGTGTGTGTGTGTTTTATTGGGGATTGAACTCAGGGGGATAACACTGAGCTTTGTTCCCATCCCTTTTTTTATTTTTCAAGCAGGGTTCCACTAAGTTTCTGAGGCTGGCTTTGAATTTGTGATCCTCCTGCCTCAACTTCCTGAGTAGCTGAGATTACAGGTGTGCAATCCCCACATCTGACCTTAGGCAAGAGTTTGAATGTTCCTAAGACAAAGAAATGACAAATGTTTGAGGCAACAGATATGCCAATTACCCTGATTTGATACATAGTGTATATATTTATTAAAATGTTACAATGTCCCCTTTAAATGAGTACAATTACTGTGTCAATTAAAAATAAAATATTCAGGTATGGATATGCCAGCCGCACCATATTTTTTTTTTCATTTTTGAGACAGAGTCTCACTAAGTTGCTCAGGCTGGCCTCAAACATGATTCTCCTGCCTCAGTCTCCCAAATAACTACAATTATAAGTGTGTGTCACCAGTCCCAGCCCCACCCACCAAATTTAAAAGGTTAATGGAACAGCATAATTAGTTTTCTTGGTAATTACATTCCATGTATTATGCTTGTTTAGTGTGACAGTTTTTCAAATAGTTTATTAAATTGCTTTACTAAGAAAGCTAGAAACAGTTATGTCATTCAAAAATGGACCCCAGTCCTCAGGAGACGTTAGCCTATTGGGAGAAGCTAAGCGAATGAGAGATAGGCCTCCACTCTTGACGTCACCCACTTGAGAGAAGCAGCCAGTCAGGAGCAGGACTGAGGGAATCATTATCCAAGGTCAGGCCTTTGTCACAATCTGCACCTGATAGAATACCACCAGCCTATTCTGAGGATGTCCAGATGTCCTGAGGCACAAGATTCTGCCAGCTTGTCTTGGATGGGAGAGATGGAGAACTATCAGCTGAGCCTTGGTGCAGAAGTAGCTATGAGTACAGAGTCCGCTCTGTTTGTTGAGATAGGAGTTCTACCCTGTGCCGAGCAGGAGGAGGGTGTGCAGCAGGGGTGCCCCTTGTGTCTTTGTTCACAATGTACTATCAATAGGCCCCTTTGTCCATGTGACTGCCTGGGTAAGTGGACCCACTTCAGCTGAAGCATGCAGGTGGGCACAGCAGGATGGGAATAGACGGTGTGGAAATTCCTCAAGGTAGTTTAGAGGTCATGCTTTGGAAGTCAGCCCGATATATTCCTCAGACTTGTCCCAGCAAGTCTGAATTCAAGCTGAACATCAGGCTGAGACCTGCCCTCCCCAAACTTGCCCTGCTTCCCCTCTCACAAGCACACGCACACTGCTTTAACCTTACCCTTTCCTCAGGTGTGACTCTTCCAGGATTCCCTGTCACTTCCAAGCCTCTAGCCCCATCCCTGGGGCAGGCTTCAACGCATACATTTTTTTAACCCTCTCTGCTGCTTCTCTTCCACACAACCCTTCTCCTGCAGTTGCCCTGCTCTATTTACTAGCCCCCAAAGATGCTCCACACTTCCCTCCTTACCTGTTTCCCTGCTCCCCCAGCGCACAGAGTTCCAGAAGCCTCTGCTACATAGGGCAGACCAGTGAGCATGACAAACTGAGAGACCTGGAGCTGTCTGATTCTGCCAGTTCTTCAGATCTGTGACCTTCGGGAGGCAGTTTTGTTTTTTTTTTGTTTTGTTTTGTTTTGTTGAGAGAGAAGGACAGGGGCTGGAGCAGTGGCTCAGCAGTTACTGCTCTTGCCTGGCATGCGCAAGTACACAGGTTCCAACCCCAGCACCATGTACACAATGAAGAGTCTGAGCAACAAAACCACATGAAAAAAAAACTAAATAAAATTGATTCTTTCTCTTTCTCACTATCCCTTTCTCTTAAAAAGAGAGAGAGAGAGAGAGAGAGAGAGAATCCATTTTTATTAAGTTTTTCATGTGGCTTTCGTTGATCTAACACTTAGTTGTGTACATGGTGCTGGGGTTTGAACCCGTGTACTTGCGCATGCCGGGCAAGCACCGCAACAGCCGAGCCACCGCTCCAGCCCAGCCCCCAGGAGGCAGTTTTGAGGTTGGTTTGTATGTGTGTGTGCGTGTGTCTGTTTATGGCAACAACTTGACTTGAGGTTCTGCTTTAAATGGTTGATGGATTGTAAAGCATTTATTCTGCTGCCCAGAGAACTGGACACAAAAGACTGGGTTCATTTGGGGCTGCAAGAACAGGATCCTCAAGGAGAGAAAGGGCAGAAGATTAATTACAGTGTTTTGAAAACTCAAACTAGACTGAAATTTCACCACTCAGGAAAGGCTAAATGGGGGCTTTCACATTCCAAGAACCCTGCCGAGTGATGTTAAGATCTGCTTGCTGACTTGCTCTTGGTAACTGTTTTTGTCACAATCTGAATACCAAAGATCCAGCGCCTGCCCTCCTTTTCCACCATAAGCCCCATTTGAGAATCCCCTTCAGAAGGACATGGACATCCCTCAGAAGTTGTGTACGTGGTGCTGGGGTTTGAACCCGTGTACTTGTGCATGCCGGGCAAGCGCTGGAATTTGGGTGAAGGACTGAGCATCCTAGGTACCGATCCTAGACAACCGTCCCTAGCTGAACGATCTTGGAGTCTTAACCTCTTTATGCCTCAGTATATTACCTATAAATGGAAGGGGGAAGGGGCTGGAGTGGTGGCTCAGTGATTGAAGCACTAGCCTGGCATGCACAAGGACCCGGGTTCAAGCCCTAGCACCACATATGCAGCTAAGTGTTGAAGAAACAAAGGCCAGATGAAAAAATAAAATAAAATTCTCTTTATCTTTCTTCAAAATAAAATAAAATGGGAAAAAAGCAATAGGATTATCATGAGATATAAATAAATAATTTGCATGAAGCCCCAATCCTGTGAAGGTCTCAAAGCACCCACATTTTTTTAAACTTCTCTGGTGCTTCTCTTCCACACAACCCTTCTTCAGTGGTTGGCACTGGTGGTTCATCTCACAGTAAAGTATGAATAACTAACCAAGTGCTCTCTGTCACCCGGCTTTCTGCACTAGAGAAGGGGGTTGGATAATGAGGGGGTAAGGAGAGAGATCTGGGGCCTGAAGTTCTAATCCTTGTTCTTCGTATTTCTCTGCCTTCAACATGAGTTCCAAAGCACTCCTCCCCTAAGGTCAGCGTCAACACTTTAAAAATAGAAAGTCACATACAGGCAGCAGGATGTTCAGTCACTAGGATTGGCCCATAGGGAAGGCTAAGGAAGTGAAGGTAAAATGTGAGGACCTGGACTCCAGTCACCCTGAAGCCTCTCTTTACAGAGAAGCAAAGGATAACATCAAGCCAACAGTAAGATTGATGCAGGGAGATCTTGATTGATTGGAGAACCAAGTCTCAGAAAGTTGTGAAGAAACAAATTTTTCCTGTTTGGTTGAGTTTTTACTGCCTGTAAACCTGACACCTGAAGAGACAGCCTGTGTTGCCGGACGTGGTGGTGCATGCCTGTAATCCCAGCAACTCAGGAGGCTAAGGCAGGAGGATTGCAAGTTCAAAGCCAGCCTCAGCAATTTAGCAAGGCCCTACACAACATAGTTAAAATTTAAAATTAAAAAAAAATAATAAGAAGCTCTGGGGATGTAGCTCAGTGGCAGAGTACCTCTAGGTTCAATCCCTAGTACCAAAAGAAAGAAAAAAAAAACTCTGTTGTTAATTTTGGGAGCTGGGAGAGAATTTGGCTTGACCAGAGAAAGTAAGAGAGGGGAGGGTGAAGGAGGCAGGAGCACTGACAGCTCCAGCTAGCTGTGACCTTGGAGGAGGAGGAGGGCCCACAGAAAGGGATCTTGCAGAGCCCGGGGACAGGTTAAAGCTCTTTCAAAGTGGCTATGTGGCTGCCTTATGGCAATCTACTGAGCATTAGCTAAAGCTGCCCTATCCTAGGAAGTTACTTTGAGAGTGACCAGTGGGGAGCTATAGGGGAAGGGGGAGGTCAAAAGGGGTATGGTATTGTGTGAAGGAGAAAACCCTGATCCCTAAGACTGGAAGGTTAAGACTTGTCCGAGGTGGACAATCTAGGAAGACCTTTAAGGGTGTCCTCAGTAGGACAGGCTGGGAAGGAGGGAACAGAGAAAGAAATTTTATTTTAACCTTTAACATAAGTCAAGGACAGTGCTAGGTGGTGTGCTTTTTAAGTAGTTTTATTGACATACAAATCACATACCATATAATTCACACATTTAAAATATATGGTTCCTGTCAGGCACGGTGGCACATGCCTCAATCCTGGAATCCTGCATCTGGGGAGGTTGAGGAAAGAGGATTCCAAGTTCAAAGCCAGTCTTGGAAGCTTAGCAAGACCTTGTCTCAAACTAAAAAAGAAAAAGGACTGGGGATGTGGCTCAATGGTTAAACGCCCCTGGGTTCCGTTCCCAATACCAAAAATAAAAAAATTATATCTATTTCCATGGATTTAATGTACTCAGGGTTGTATAACAATCACCATTATCTAAACCCACAACACTTCTATTACCATTCAAACAACTCCACGCCTGTGGCAATCACTCCCCAATTGTCTCTCAACCCACACCCTAGACAACCGCTAGTATACTTTGTGTCTATGGAATTGTTGATTCCATATAATTGCAAGTATCCAATGTGTGGGATTTTAGTTTTTTGTGACAGGGAATTGCTGTGTTGCATGGGCTGGCCTTGAACTCAGCCTGTCTCCCATGTAGCTGTGAAACAGGTGTGTGCCACTGCACCCAGTTTAATATGTGTCCTTTTTTTGTGACTAAGTTATTTTATTTAGCATAATGCTTTTAAGGTTCTATCCACATTGTAGCACATATCAGTACTTGATTTCTTTTTATTGCTGGATAAGATTCCATTGATGGATATAAAGTAGTCTCTTCTTATCCAATTTGGCTATCTTCATTCTCAATTACCAGCGGTTTCCAGTTTAAAAACATTAAGTGGAAAATTCCAAAAACAATTCATAAGGTGTCTTTGTTTGTATTGGTAGGAAGGATTGAACTCAGAGGCACTAAACTACTGAGCCAAATTCCCAGGCCTTTTATTTTTTATTTTGAGTCAGGGTCTCAATGAGTTGTGGAAGCTGGCTTTGAACTTGCAATCCTCCTGCCTCAGCCTCTGCAGCCTCTGGGATTACAGGCATGTGCCACCACATCCAGCAACGATTCATAATTTTAAAACTACATGCCATTCTAAGTAGCAGGATGAAATCTAATGCCATCTTGGCCTGTCTCACCCTGAATGTGAATCTTTTGTTCAGCACACCCACTCTGTATATACTATGGTACCAGTAGTTACCTAGTAGTCATCTCAGTTATCAGATTGAGTGTCATCAGACAGACCTCACTTTCAAGCAACCCTTACTTACATAGATAGTAACCTAAGGTCACATTACAATGCCTCTGCCGTTCACCTCGCTGCATCTCATTAACTTCAAGAAGGGTGAGAACAGAATAGTACAGTAACACATTCACATAAATTTTATTAAAGTATATTGTTATAATTGCTCCACTTCTTTATTCATTGTTGTTAATCTCTTAAGGTCTCCATTTGGAAATTAAACTTTATCATAGGTATATATGTATAGAAGAAAACATAGTGTATATATATATAGATAGGATTTGGTACTAGCATCCACTGGAGGTCCTGAAAATATTTCCCATAGATAAGGGGGAATACTGCACACATTTTCTGCATCTGTTCATCCATTGGCAGACATTTGTGCTGTTTCCACCTTCTGGCCACTGTAAACATTGCTGTAAATGGTTTCGATTTTTTGTGGTTTGGTTTGCTTTGGGACTAGGGATTGAACCGAGGGCACCTTTACCACTGCACCCTATTCCCACCCTTTTTTATTTTGAGACAGGGTCTCGCTAAATTGCTGAGACTGGCTGAGTCTCTGGGATTGCAGGTGTGCACCTCTGCACTCAGCTCATGTACGAGAGGACCGTGAGAGAGAAAGAATCTATTTTTATGTAGTTTTTCATGTGGCTTTCATTGCTCCGACACTTTGTTGCGTACATGGTGCTGAGGTTCGAACCTGTAACCACTCATGTCAGGCTCCACCCCACACATACAAGTTTTTGTGTGGACGTATGCTTTCATTTTTTTAGATATATACCTGGGAGTGAAATTGCTGGGGAATATAGTGCATCTATAATTAGCTATGTGATGAATTGCCAGACTGTTTTCCAAAGCAACGGCACCATTGTACACTCCTTCCAGCAGTATACGCGGGTTTCAATTTCTCTGCTTCCTTGCTATTATCTGACTTTTTTATACCCATCTGTGACTGGGAGGTGGTATCTAATTATGGTTTTCACTTACATTTCCAGATGGATGGTAGTATTAAATATGTGTTCATGTGGTTATGGGCCACTTGTATAACATCCTTGGAGAAATAACTATTCAGATCCTTTGCCTATTTTATAATTGGTTTGTCTTTTTATTATTGATTAAGTATTCTGTTTATATTTTATTATTGGTACCAGGGATTGAACCCAGGGACACTTAACCACTGAGCCACATCCTCAGCACCTTTTTATTTTTTCTTTTGAGGCAGGGTCTTGCTAATGTGTTTACTTTTTTTTTTTTTTTAAGTTTTCATATGACTTTCTTTTTTATTTTTTTAAATTTATTTTTATTATTTTTTTATAGTTTTACATACTGTTGGGATTAGTCGTCACATATTCCTAGATAATGTGTTTACTTTTGATAAATTCCAGTTTATCTATTGTTTTCTTTTGTCACTTGTCCTTTTTTTCTTTTGTTTCTGGTTTGTGGTACTGGAAATTGAACCCAGGGCCTTCTATCACTACGCTATATCTTCAACCCTTTTTATTTTTTGTTTTGAGATAGGGTGTAAGTTGCCAAGGCTGGACTTGAACTTGTGATCCTCCTGCCTCAGTCACTGGAGTTGCTGGGATTACTGGTGTATGCCACCATGCCCAGCACAAACATTGAAAATTTTAAAATTCATGTTGTTAGAAGTTTTTTCTCAAAATTAAAAATTATCTGTTAAAATTAAAATACAAAATTCAAGTTATAATTAACATAAGTATCAACATTTAAAAAGTAGTTTAAATAAAATGAGAAATTTTTTTTTGACACACTGGGAATTGAACCTATGGGCACTCTACCACTGAGCTCAGCTCTTTTTAGTTTTGAGGGTCTAAGTTGCTCAGGCTACCTTAAATTTAAAAGTATCCTACTTCAGTCTCCCTAGCAGCTAGGATTACAGGCACATACCACCAACCACATCTAGCTAATATGGAAATTTTTTTTCTTACTTTTTTTTTTTTTAAGAGAGAGGGACAGTGAGGGAGACAGAGAGAGAAACAACTTTATTTAGTTTTTCACATGGCCTTAGTTGCTCTAACACTTAGTTGTGTACATGGTGCTGGGGTTTGAACCCAGGTCTTCGTGCTTGCCAGGCAAGCGCCGAAACCGCTGAGCCACCGCTCCAGCACCTTTATTCTTACTTTTAACTGAATATTATTAATTTTTTATAAAAAATGGAACTATTCTCAGGCTGGAGAGGTGGCTCAGTGGTAAAGTGCTTGCCTGGAAAGGACCTGGATTCGAACTCCAGCACCACATACACAATTAAGTGTCCGAAAAATAGAAGCCAGATGGAAAAATAAAAATGATTCTTTCTCTCTCAAAAAAAAAAAAAAAGAGGAACTATTATCTCTTTGTCTTAGGCTGATAGGGCTGCCTTAATAAAACACCTTATCCTAGGCAACTTGTAAACAACATAACAACATAAATTTAGTTTTCACAGTCCTGAAGGGTGGAGAGTCCAAGGGCAAGGCACTGGTAGGTTTGGTGTCAGGTCAGGGCCCTCTGCCTCAGAGATGGCACCTTCCAGCTCTGCCCTCACATGAAGGAAGGAAGGAATGAGCTCCCTTGGCCCTCTGTTATAAGGGATCTAACCCCATTCATGAGAATTCTGCTTAATCATCTCCTCAAGGCTGCAACTTTTAATACCATTGCACTGGGGATTAGGTTTCAACGCATAAATTTTGAGAAGACGCAAACATTCACATCACATCACAATTCTAACATTCAATATCCATCTGGTGACCTATTTATTTATTTTTTCTAAATAGAGAGAGAGAGAGAGAGAGAGAGAGAAACAATATTTATTCATCTGACCTTTGTTTCTCCAACACTTGGTTGTGTACGTGGTACTGAGGTTTGAACCCAGGTGCTTGTGAATGCCAGGCAAGTGCTGCAACCGCTGAGCCACTACTTCAGCCCCGCTAGTGACCAAATTAAAGAATCTCTATCGTGTTTCAGGCAATTCTGTTACCTTCGTGTATGCTTATTTAAGAGTAATGTTGCAGAGGAAGGCCTGCTCACCAGTTCTGACAAACACACTGGAACGGATTTGAGTGAGAAGCATAAAGTACAAGTAATGGTTTATCAGAAAGAGTTTATTAGACAGTGTGAGAAATGAGGGAGACAGGCAGCATAGAGATTGCATGGCCTGCTTGGAAAAGAGAACCGCCTAGTCTTTATAGGGCTGGGAGTTTTTAAGGAGTTTGAAACCAGTTGAAGTTGGAAATTGGCCCCAGGAAATTTCCACTCCCTCTTGATGTGATAAAAAAGACTCCAGAGACTAGGGAGTGGCTAAACACCTGCAAAATTTTATCTTCCTGAGTGCTGAAATCTTTGATCTGTGTTCCTCCTGTAGATGACAGATGAAATGTGACTATCCTATTGACTTCAGCCAGGGCAGGGCCAGAGTGGCCCAAAGTAAATTGCTTTTTCACAAGAAGGCATGTGGAGGGGTCCAACACAGCAGGCCCAGTCTACAGTACCGTTCTCTAAACCCAGGTTCCTATCACTCAGGTTTGTTTGCTACCTATCAATATGAATTATTTAACACTGCAAACTATTCCTCAGTCACTGTGAGCAACTTTTGCAAATACCATACTAATTATTGTGAACCACAAAAAGAGCATAAAGAGAAGCAAGAAAATGGATGCTTAGTGCTCCTGGGAAACAGTCCTTCATTGTGCAAGAATCTGTTGCATGCTTGTTATCTGAGAGAAGGATTTGACAAGTTAATTTGTCTTTTCTCTTACCTAAGCCCCCTGTCACTCAAATCCAAAGCATTCTCTCTCCAAGGCAGACAGCAGTGCAATTCATTTTGTTTCAGACATTGGGTGTGCACAGAAGCAGAGAAGCGTTGCCCAGGGACTTGAAAATCATTTCTTGTGAGAATGGATGTTTAGGATAATGTCATACTGGTTCCAGGCTGGGTATAGGATCTGGAGAGACAAAGGCATCTGTTTTGGTTTTTTTTTTGTTTTTTTTTTTAATAAATGTGTATTTGTAGTATAAGCTCCTAGAAAGCTCTGGACTCACAGCAGGAGACTCTCTTGCCTCCATCTAAAGGTGGAATCTCCAGGAATCTAAGAAGGAAGTGACATGAAAACCTGGAGCTTAGAGAGAATCTTCTTGGAAGTAGATCAGTGTTTCAGTATGCAACAGCTTAACTGTACCTCAAATTTATAACTGTACTGTAGTCCTCAGTCTCAGACTACCTCATCTAGTTGGTTACCTTCTCTTAGGTAAGAGACTTTGTCATCCCATAAGGACATCTGTGAAGTAGATGTTTGAAATGTTTTAGAAAATTAGACATATTAGCAATTCCCCACCCCGCCTCTACATTCCCAGACCTCTTTTTATATATTTTTTTAATTTTGAAACACGGTCTAGATAAGTCACCCAGGTTGGCCTCAAACTCATTATCCAACTGCCTTAGACTGCCAAGCAACTGGCATCATAGGCATGTGCCACTGCACCAGGCCATGTTAGAGAATTTAACATACCAAATTTGTGATTTTAATTTGAAATGTTTTAATGTCAATAGACATCATATTTTTAAATGTTCACCAAAGTTCCCCATGGTTTGTTTCACAGTTTACATTTCATATCTTAAAAACTAGAATGATGATTTGAGCCTATAATAAAAAATAGTAGTTCTCACCAGTTCTAGCAGCTGGCACCTTCAGTTCTTATAGTTCTGACAATTAACTCCATGGGTATTTTTTTGTTTTGTTTTGTTTTTTGTTTTTTTGTAACTGGGGATTAAATTCAGGCACACTTAGCCACTGAGCCATATCCCCAGTCCTTTTTATTTCTTATTTTGAGAAAGAGTCTCACTAAGTTGCTTAGGGTCTCACAAAATTACTGAGGCTGGTCTTGAACTTGTAATCTCCTGCCTCAGCCTCCTGAGTTGCTGGAATTACAGGTATGCTCCACCGCTCTTAGCTTAACTCCATGTTTCTACAGTATACTGCTCTCAGGGAAGAAGACATGTCACTGAAGAAGACATATCTATGAAGAAGGGTCCAAGAGAGAAGGGAAACTTAATTCAGTACCAGACAGGTTCTTGGCATATGTGAGCAAAAAGAATTTCCTCACATGCCAATCAAAGGCATAGATAGAGGTTTATTTAGGAAGCAGATAGACATTCAAGGGAGAATGTGGACATCTTGATAGTGAGAAACCTTTGGTGTAAAGCAAGGAGTACACATTCAAGGGAGGGTGCAGGCTATCTCCAAAGAGAGAGAGCAACCTGTTGGGGTGGAGTACTAATATTCATAGAGGAATAGTTGCTAGGAGCTGGACTAGCAGTGGAGGCAGGGTGGAGCAACATAATTTTGTGCTAGTTTTCTCTGCCCTTGAGTGTTGTCCTCCAGTTACAAGGGTATGGGTCAAGGGCCCAGGCCAAAGGGTTTGTCACTCAGGAGTTGCAGTTGTTGCTGGGTACTTTCAGCATCACGGTGATTGTTAGGTAGTAGTTAATAATGAGGAGTGAAATGGGAACCAGAAACACTAGCAGGGTCACAGGGTTTATTTGAATTGCCTTTAATGAACAATCAACTAACTTATACAACGACAGGTATACTAACCCTGAGAATAAACACATGGAGACAAGGGGAACCTAATAAGAAATACATTAGGGGATGGAGCAGCGGCTCAGTGGTTACAGCACTAGCCTGGCATGTGCAAGGATGTGAGTTCAAACCCCAGCACCACATACACAACAAAGTGTTTGAGCAACAAAAGGTACATGAAAAACTAAAGTTGATTCTCTCTCTTTCTCTCACTGTCCCTCTCTCTTAAAAAAAAAAGAAATACATTAAAGAGAGAGAGAAAAAAAAAAACAAAAAGATATATATATCAAGAAAGAAAGATCAGTGGTTACAGCTCTTCCCTGGCATGGGACCCTAGTTCAAACCCCAGCACCAGATACACAACTAAGTAGCAGAAAGAAAAAAAACAGACAAAAAACAAAGTTGATTCTCTCTCAGGAAAAAAAAAAAAAATCAACCTGGCTAACTCCTGTCAAGGTCTACTGAGGTCATTGTAAGGTTAGATTTTATGACCATAGGTTTCTCAATGCATTTCAGGAAGGAAGTTTTCATTAACAGCAGGTGCACTAAGATGAAGTCTCCCCAGTCATTAACCCCAACACCCACATTAACCCGTAGATGAAGGTCCCTGAATAGAATGGTCAAAGAGGACCAACTAGGATCAAAAACTCCCCTACCAGGACTGAAGCAGTGGCTGGGTGGTTGCAGCGCTTGCCCAGAATGCACAAGTACATGGGTTCAAACCCCAGCACCCACGTACACAACTGTCAGAGCAACGAAGCTCAATAAAAATTGACTCTCTCTCTTTCTCTCACTGTCCTTCTAAAAAAAAGTCCCCTACCCTTCACATGAAGGAGTTGAACATCCCAATGATAAAGCCTGCAGAAGGTGAAGCCAGTTCTCTTGACAAACGTCAGACAGTGTCAGTTTGGAAGCAGCACTGTTTCCTTTGTTCTCTGCGTTAAGGTGACCCACTCTCTCTCAAGAGTGTTCTTTGCTTGAGCCTTTACTTTCACTAAATAAAATTCCCTTGACTTTCTGTGTCTAACTTTAATTTTTTTTTGTTGGGACGTAAGAACCGAGGTTTGAACTACAGCTCCCCACTTTCCTGTGACAGTTCATAGGTGTTAGTATCTCCCCCTTCATTCCCAAATTTCTATCTCAATTTGGCTCATCAGTTGCAAATGGTACCTATGACGTCCTATTGTGGTAGACAAAAGGATTTCTTTTACAGCTCCCATAGATTTGCCAAATATAATTATGTCACAATTTTTAATCCATGTTTCATATTTTAAATACCATGACTATGTAAATATTGTTCAAAGATGAACCAATTGTATGCTATGATTATATTTTTTTCTTTTCCTTTTTCTGTATGTGTGTAAATGGGGAGCTCCCAGAGAGGCACTCTACCACTGAGCCACATCCCTAGTCCTTTTTATTTTAAGACAGTGTCTTGCTAAATTGCTGAAGCTGGCCTTGAGCTTACACTCCTCATGCCTCAATCTCCTGAGCCCCTGGGATTACAGATGTGCACCACTATACACAGGTGATTTTCATTTTCAATAAACCTATTTTGTTTTCTTAGAATCAATAATTGCCTCATTTTATAAAGTGATTTTTTTTAAAGAGAGAGGAACAGTGACATAGAAAGAGAGAAACAATTTTATTTAGTTTTTCACATGGCCTTAGTTGCTCCAACACTTAGTTGTGTACGTGGTGCTGGGGTTTGAACCCGGGTCCTCGTGCTTGCCAGGCAAGCGCTGAAACCACTGAGTCACCGCTCCAGCCCCTTATAAAGTGATTTTTAAACGTTTAAAATAGATATAATTTGCCAGGCACAGTGGTATATGCCTGTAATCCCAGCAATTTAGGAGGCTGAGGCAGGAGGATCATAAATTCGAGGCCAGTCTTAGTAATTTAGCAAGGCCCTAAGCAACTTAGAGAGACTCAGTCTCAAAAAAAAAAAGGGCTGGGGGATGAGACTTAGTGGTTAAGAATCCTGAATTCAATCCCAAGTACCTAAAAATGGGGGGGACTGGAGTGGTGGCTCAGCAGTTGGCATGCTTGCCTGGCATGCACAGGGACCCGGGTTCAAGCCCCAGAACCACATACATAAATAAGTGTTGGAGAAACAAAGGCCAGATGAAAAAAATAAAATTGATTCTTTCTCTCTCTCCCTCTCTCTAAAAAACCAAAACAAACAAACAAAATAACCCCCCAAACATTATATAGTTATTACAAAAATAAGACAAAGAGCCCATGTGCCCCAGTTTCCCTATTGCATTAGTGGGCACCTCATCACATTTAATGAACCAATAATGATACATTATTAACCAAAGTAAAAACTTCAATATTTTGTTCAGATTCCCTCAGTTTCCTAATGTCCTTTGTCTATTCCAGGATTCCATCCATGATTTTTTTTTAAGAGAGACAATGAGAGAGAGAGAATCATTTTTATTTAGTTTTTCATGCTTTTGTTGCTCTGACACTTCATGGTGTAGTGGTGCTGGATTCTAACCAATTTTATTTGTTCATTTGGTTTTTGTTTCTCCCACACTTAGTTGTGTATGTGGTGCTGGGGTATGAACCCAGGTCCTTGTGCATGCCAGGCAAGCACTGTAACCGCTGAGCCACTGCTTCAGCCCTCCATCCATGACATTTAGTTGTTATGTATCCTTTGATTTCTCTTGATTATGACAGTTTCTCAGACCCTGCTTGTTTCCATGACTGACAGTTTTGAGGATCACTGGTTGGGTATTTTGTAGGCAGATCCTCAGTTAAGAATTGTCTGATGCTCTTCTCATGATTAGACTGGGGTAATATATTTGAGGGAGTAAGACTGTAGAGGTAGTGTCATTTCTATCAAAAGGGTACATATTATTCAATATAACTCATCATCTAAGTTTTTTTAAGAGGAAAAGAGAGTATCAATTTTGTTTATTCATCTTGTTTTTGTTTCTCCCACACTTAGTTGTGTATGTGGTGCTGGGATTTGAACCCAGGTCCTAGTGCATGCCAGGCAAGTGCTCCAATTGCAGTCACTGCTCCAGCCCCTTGTTATTAATATTGATCTTAACCTTCATCACCTGGCTTGAGGGGATGTTTGCCAGCTTTCTCCACTAGAAAGTTCCTCTTTCTTACCACTATTTCTTTTTTTTTAATGATGCATTTATTGATTGATTGATGAGAGAGAGAGAGAGACAACTCCATTCATTTTTCCACCTGACCTCCATTTCTCCAACATTCAGTTGTATATGCGGTGCTGGGGGTTTGAACCCGGGTCCTCATACCTGCCAGGCATGTGCTTTAATCACTGAGCCACTGCTCCAGCCCCACCACTATTTCTTCATTGCACTCTTTGGAAGGAAATCATTGCTTAGCCCACATTTAATGAGTGAGGAGTTAGCTCTACATAAATATTTGTCTATTGTCTCCACTTTATTTATTTATTCAATCATTTACTTACATCCATATGGATTTATGAATATTTATTGTATGCTTTCAGTAATAACCCAATCTTACATTTTTTCCCTTCATCATTGCTCAAATTGTTCCAGCTTTGGCCATTGGGAGCTGTCAGTTGGCTCTCACATTCCTTGGGTGTATCCTCATTATTGTGGTAGTTTTGATTTGTTTTGAGTTAGTTTTTTTTTTCATTTACTTAATTGTTCAATATCAGCCTATTTGTATAGTGATTCCAGAATTGTTAACCTGTATCCTTATGAAAAACTAGTGTACAGTGCTTATTTTATGTACAGGTTCTTTTGTCAGAAGACCCTTATTGCCCCCACCCACTTCAAAGAGGTCACTTCATTTATCAACAACATATTGAGATTCTTATGTCACATTCTACATTTCATGCTGGATTCTTGCAACCTTCAAAACGATTTCGTTAACATTTGTGACATTATAAACTTTGTTCTTTAAGCTGTAAAGTTCTATGGCTTTTTGAAAAGTGCTTGATATTTTGTATTCATCATTATATGATCATATAGAATAAAAATTCCCACGTGCTTCACCTATTCAACCCTCCTCCTGAGACCCTAATGACCACCAATCTGCTTCCCATCTCTGTAGTTTTGCCATTTCCAGAATGGCATACAATGGAACACAGTATGTAGTTTTCTCAAGAATGTTTTTTCACTTAGTAATATGCATCTAAGAGTCATATCATCTCATGGCTTAGTAGTTCATTTCTTTCTTTCTTTTTTTCTTTTTTGTTGTTGTTTTTGTACCAGTGAATGAACCTCCAGGGGTGCTCTGCCACTGAGCTATATCTCCTTTTTTATTTATTTTATTTTAAAGAGAGAGAGAGAGAAGGACAATGAGAGAGAGAGAGAGAGAATGAATCAATTTTTATTGAGTTTTTCACATGACTTTCGTTGCTGACACTTGTGTACGTGGGTGCTGGGGTTTGAACTCGTGTACTTGCACATGCTGGGCAAGTGCCGTAACCACCGAGCTACCACTTCAGCCCCTCCTTTTTTATTTTTGATACAGGGTCTTGCTAAGTTGCTTAGGGCCTCACTAAATTGATGAGGCTGGCTTTGAACTTGTGATCCTCCTGCCTCAGCCTCCCAAACCACTGGGATTATAGGCCTGTGCAGCTGCACCCAGCCCATTTCTATTTTTTTATTTTTATTTTGGGACAGGGTCTTGCTAAATTGCTGAGGCTGGTTTCAAACTTGGGATCCTTCTGCTTCAGCCTCCTGAGTCACTGGGATTATTATAAGCATATGCCACCAGTAGGCGATTGTTCATTTCCTTTAATTGCTGAGTAATAGTCCATTGTACAGATGTACCAATCCCATATTACATGCATTTAAATTTCTTTGAACTTAGTTAAATCTTGTAATGCTCCTCAAATTGAAATGTTTCAATGCCAGTTTAACAAGGTTAATTTTGTCAGAAAATCTATCAATTCTCTTTTCCCACCCTGGAGACATTATACATGCAGTTTTCCATTACAGTGCTCCAATCTAAACTAGCTGTCCACTAAAAAAGCTGCAGAATTGTCTTCCTACGTCTGTTCTTTGATATCATCCTAGAAATTTCCTTTCTCTATTTTTCCATTAACCTCTTGTTCCCTGAATCCAGTGACTTCCTTTTTCTTGGTTAACTTCTTGATTTTAGCGGAACATATCTTCCAGCAGCCACCTGAAAAATAAGCAACAGTACACACTGAAAATTTTGGTTTCACTCACAATTGAGAGTTTGGCTAGGTATAGAACTGATTTTAGACATAATATTCACCCAAAAATGTAGTGAGCCAGACATGGTGGTGCATGCCTATAATCCCAGCAGCTCTCGAGGCCAAGGCAGGATTGCAAGTTCAAGGCCAAGGCCAGCCTCAGCAATTTAGCATGGCTCTAAGCAACTTAACAGTACCCTATCTCAAAATAAAAAATACAAAAGGACTGGGGATGTGGCTCAGCCCTAAAGCACCCCTGGTTTGAATCTCCAATGCAAAAAGAAAAAAGTAAAAAAAGTAATGAAATTGCTTCACTGTTGTTGCTTTTAGCCTCCAGCATTGTTTTTGAGAAATCTAATAACATTTTGATTCCTGGGTTTTGTTTTTTGCAGTGACCTTCCCTGTGACCTTCCCCGCCCCCTTAAAGGCTCTTAGAATATTTTATTCATGGTATTCTAAAGTTTCACAATGATGTAATTTGGTGAGGGTCTTCCTTTTGTTCATGGTGCTGGGTCTTATCAATTTGAAGACTCGTGTCCTTTAATTCTGGAAAATATTTTTGTACTATCTCTTTGATAATATTCTCCCCATTGTTCTGCCTTTTTTGAAGTATTCTTTTATTTTGATGCGTACTGGGGATGGAACCCAGGGACTTACAGATGTAGGCAAATACTCTACCACTGAGCTATATCCCAAGTTAATCCTCTAATTTTTTAATCTTTTCTATTTTTTTCCTATTCTGATCTGAAAGGTTTCTACGATTTTACCTTTCAACTCCTCAGTTTAGAAAAGTTTCCTTCAATGTTATCATTTTGAATTTCAAGAGTGCTTTCTTCCTAATCCTAGTTTCTCACACATGTGTCCAAGCATGTGTGTACACATTATCTTTAATCTCTTTGGGGCTGTTAATTCTAGTTTCTTTGAAGTTTCCTCCTGTTTCCCACATTGTATATTTTCTGTGGACCTCTTTTTTTTCCTATGTCTACTTTAGTTTCCCTCTTATTGGATAATTTCCTTGAGGGGGCAGGATGGCCCTCCCATCTCTTCCACTGAGTGAGGACAGAGTTCATCCCCTTGGGAGGATGGACCAACAGGTGCCATCATGCAAGCAGAAAGCAGCCCTAACCAGATACTAAACCTGCTGGCACACTGATCTTGGACTTAATCTCCAGAACTGAGAAAACATTTCTACTGTTAAATTATTCAATCTGTGGTTATTTTGTTATGGAAGCCCAGAGAACTAAGACAAATACTCTGCAAAGGCTTTTATCATCAGTTTTAAGCATAAGGAAAGTGTGGATTAGAATAGCTTATCACCAGATTATTAGTCTCTAAAATTGGGTGTACGCACCAGGGTGGTATGTGAGATGATACTATTTTCTTAATCAGATGTTGTATTTTGTACACAACAGTGTGCAACTCCAAGTATATAATGTATAAAAATTACACACATGAGGGGTTTGTGCTCTACAATATTTTATTGGTGACATGACTGATCAGGAACATTTGTAGGATACTATGGTAGACTAAGGGCAAGTTGTTCTGGACAGGTATCATGGTTTTACTTTGTACTCCTAAGTCTAGTCCAGTTCTCGCATGGAATGCTTGGTATGTTCTGAATGAGAGGAAATAAATCAGTGAATAAAAGAATATTAAGTTAAAGGTTCAGGAATAATACAACTACTAATTGGAAGTGTCACGATTCAAATTCAGATCTCTAACTCTAAAATCTACTTTTCCAATAATAGCTCAGCACACCAAACAGATAAGGAGAAAACTGCAGTATTTTTCCAAAATGGGTGGTTGTTTAAAAATACCCAGATAAGCTCTAAGCAACAGAGAGAAGCATTCACCTGAAGGTTTTAACATCCTGTCAGTTTTTCCATTACAGATATTCTTTGAAAACTTAGCAAGGTAAAAGATGTATATCATGTTTCCTGCAGTTATATATTCAGGTAGCATTAGAGGCCTTGTCCTTTATGATCAGGAACATTTCTGTGTCTCTAGGTGAAACATGGAATGAATTTTGCAACTTATCTTTTTCCTAGGCCATATTTGTCCCCTCAAAGATCACATAAAACAAAAACCCTGATTCAGAGCCAGATGCAATGGCACATGCCTGTAATTCCAGCAAATCAGGAGGATGAGGCAGGAAGACTGCAAGTCCAAGGTTGGCCGCAGCAACTTATTGAGAACTTATCTCAAAATAAAAAATAAAAAAGGCTGGGGATGTAGCTCATTGGTTAAGTGCCCTTGAGTTCAATCCTCAGTATCCAAAACCAAACCAAACCAAATAAAAAAAACAAACAATTCAGGCAAGCACTTGAAACTTTTTTTCCAATAAGCTATTTATCCACAATATCAAATTGATCACAAAGTAGACCAATTTATTCCCTCCTCCAAAAAGTAAAGTGGGCCATAATTTAAACCACAAATGTTGGAAAATCTAGGGTAAAGATTTTCAGAGCCTGAATGAGAATCACTGCTAATTACTGAGAATTTCTATGAGGCAGAGCACCCTAGACTAGTTGATTTCCACGTTATTTCATTTAATCTTCACAATAGCCCTACTTAGAGGTGTTATCATCCCCACAATAAGAAACAGAGGCTTAAGCAGTTAAGGGAGTTGTGCAAGATTGTATAGCTAGGAAATTATTAGGGAATTCAAACTCAAGTCCTTCTTATTCAAAATCCATCTTCCCACCACACCATTATATGCCTTTTAGTGATGATACATAAGAACAGTTTTGCACCATCCCATGGCTGCCAATATGAAACATAAGCAAGAAGTAAACCTAGGTTACTTTCAAGTCACTGAGATTTGGGGGGCTGTTTGTTATTGCAGCCTTATCCAAAACAAGCAAGCTGTCAATAGTATTTGTAGTGATATAATCTTGGCAAGTGTTTTAATAACAGTATATAGTGCAAACCATGCCTGGTGAGAACCTCTATTAATTTATACCATCCCCAGACAAATATTTACTTTTATTTTGACAAAGGTACAAAAATGATTGAAGTTCTGCAGAGAAAACAGTGAATGAATCTGTTGGGACATGGCTTTAGCATTCAAATAATTAAACACAAGTTCTTCCATAAATATTTACAGAAATAGATTTTCTTTCTTTTTTTTTTTTAAAGAGGGCCAGTGAGAGAGAAAGAGAAACAATTTTTATTTAGTTTTTCATGCAGTTTTGATTGTTCCAAGGCTTCGTTGTGTACGTGGGTGCTGGGGTTTGAACTTGCATACTCGTGCATGCTGGGCAAGTGCCACTGAGCTGCCGCTCCAGCGCAGAAGTAGATTTTCTTCAGGGCAACTAAAGAATTCTTTTTGTCTGTTTGTTTTGTTTATTAGAAGTATATAGAGATACAGTTGAGGGGGAAACATTATCAAAACAGTAGTAATCAATGTATATAAACTTTGTTATCCAGGGGTAATGCCAAAACATGGATGACCACCTTGGGTTTTACCTGTTGCAGTTTCCCCCAGAAGAACTCATGTGTTAAATGGGTAGCTCATGGAGGAATGATATCGGCTTCTGGGATGTTTCCCCCATCTTCCCAAACTCCAGACTCCTATGAGTTCTTTATATACCCTCCCCCCTCCCCATCCCCCTCCCTACACCTCCAAGTATCCTAGAGAGCCATCCCCCTATTACTCTGAAAGTCATTCAATTTGAAGTTTTGTTAAGTTAGCCGTCTGCCCTACTGCTTCCCCATAAATTCTAGCATCAACAGATGAGAGAAACCATTCGGCTCTTGAGTCTCTGAGCTTGGGAGACTT